>JAJAGP010002142.1:0-112331 GCA_025084515.1 Ancistrus triradiatus | reverse complement strand
CAGACTGAACAGAACATCAGTAGGCTGGATGAAGATAAAGGAGGTCATGAGCATCAGTTTCCACTTCTAGCTGTAGCCTTATGCTTGTTTATGGATTATGGGGACAGGAGCCGCTGAGCCATTGCGATCACACCTCATCACACCCGGCCAGGTCAGAGCCACGCCCAAAGGGATCTGCTGATTTGCATACACCACACAGCTCACTTTGCATCAAATGGACGATGGGTTTGGGTAGGGATGGGCGATGATATTCAGAAATACACAAACGGAAGAGTGTCTTCTGGTAAAGGAGCAGAGACAATAATCTGGCTAATTTTGTGTCCTGTCTGAGAAATACAGGAAAGAAAGAGAATACTGAAAACTAAAGAGAGATACTAAAGAGAATACTGAGAAAGAAAGAAACAAACCCCGACGTCTTTGTGGGTGTTGGGAAGAAAATAAGAAAGAATGGAGCTGATGGAACCGACGAAGCTGCTGATTAGGAAAATTAGGAACTTGTGATTAATTAACAGTGACTTCTGTTTTGTGGACATGGTTTAAGTTTAAAATCCTACAATGTGCAGAAAAACACGTAAAACAAACTTTCGCTTGCTGGTTGTAGCTGCAGCACTTTATCTTCTTAAAGTGAAGTGTACTTAAGCAACAGAAAATGAGGGAGTGTGTTATTCGCAAATCTTGATTTTGTACAAACATTTTTTTAACAACAAAATAAAGAAACAAAATAAATCAAATAAGCCCTGAATTTAATACTGAATACGCTTTCATGCTGACAAATTCAGTCTAGCCCCATTATCTGGCCCACGTCTGCTTATGGCTTATGTCTTTTGTGGGCGGCTTTTTGAGGTAAAGTGCATGGAGGGAAATCCATCCATTACAGGTGGAGAGAGATGAGGCTGGCGAGATAACCAGGTTAGACTGTACCTTCCACCAAAAAGTAGGTTGCTATGCAATGGTAAGAAATCTCTTCATAACATTTCATTTTAATTATATAACTTGGATAATTCTTACATATAACATCTAAGCCACCCAAGCAGGTCGGGTCACTTTTTGAGCATTGGTCCTAACAAGGTTTCTTCCTTATAACTCTGAGGGATTTTCCTTGCCACTATCGCGCTAGGCTTGCTCAATTTTGGCCTTATAAGTTGGAAGATATTATAAAATTGTACAGCTGCTTTGAGACAATGCTCCACTGTAAAAAGCGCTACAGAAATGAGGGCTGTGCTAAAAAATTGTGATATGCTCGTGAGATACTACATCGGTTTTCAGGTTTGAAGGAAAAAATCGTAAATGGGGTGCAAACTACAATCTCCGCTCCTGTAGATGGCGCAGTGTGGTGTACATCTAAATGGATTTTCACCCCGAGTCTGATTTTTAGGACTAAAGAAATGCACGTCAAGTTTTCAAAAAGAACGCACTTATTAACGCCGTCCTTCACACCGAGCCTGTTCTACTTCCTGCGTGGTTAAAATCAGGCTGACCAATCAGAGCTCTGTCGCCGGGCAGGACAGCTCATCAGGAGCTTATAGGACGAGCAACAGGCTGCCTCTAAAAACATTGATATGAAAGAACAGATCTGGTGGGATAGAACTGAAAGGCTGGAGAATGATGGAGATAAAGCTCACAGGGACTGGATGGAAGCGTCTGATTATTTATCTAAAACACAAACTAGAGCTTCCTGCGCTCATCTTTGCTTGTGTTTTGTTTTTTAAAGTTGACGATATGAAAATGACACGGAGAAACCTCCCACACATTAAGAGAAGGGAAATTAAAGAAAGCAAAAGCAGGGAGTTTTCAGTGTTTAGATGAAAAACATAGCGCACTTGGTGTGAAGGTAACACTACGTTAATAGATCACATTTGTTTTTTTTCCTGTGTAAAAATCATACTCGGTGTGAAAAGGGCTTAATTTGAATTTCAGCTGTTTTTATATTTTTAGTGAACTATGTGGAAGATCACAATATATCACAATGTATCGTGATATAATCGTATCGTCCTCTCCAGTACCCACAGTACCCAGCCCTAATAGAAATAAAGTGTGAACGAAGGCCAGACCTGACGAGTGGTCGCTCCGACTCGGGTTAACAGCTAATCAGTGAGATTTATCAGACTGAACAGAACATCAGTAGGCTGGATGAAGATAAAGGAGGTCATGAGCATCAGTTTCCACTTCTAGCTGTAGCCTTATGCTTGTTTATGGATTATGGGGACAGGAGCCGCAGAGCCATTGCGATCACACCTCATCACACCCGGCCAGGTCAGAGCCACGCCCAAAGGGATCTGCTGATTTGCATACACCACACAGCTCACTTTGCATCAAATGGACGATGGGTTTGGGTAGGGATGGGCGATGATATTCAGAAATACACAAACGGAAGAGTGTCTTCTGGTAAAGGAGCAGAGACAATAATCTGGCTAATTTTGTGTCCTGTCTGAGAAATACAGGACAGAAAGAGAATACTGAAAACTAAAGAGAGATACTAAAGAGAATACTGAGAAAGAAAGAAACAAACCCCGACGTCTTTGTGGGTGTTGGGAAGAAAATAAGAAAGAATGGAGCTGATGGAACCGACGAAGCTGCTGATTAGGAAAATTAGGAACTTGTGATTAATTAACAGTGACTTCTGTTTTGTGGACATGGTTTAAGTTTAAAATCCTACACCGTGCAGAAAAACACGTAAAACAAACTTTCGCGGTGGAGAGAGATGAGGCTGGCGAGATAACCAGGTTAGACTGTACCTTCCACCAAAAAGTAGGTTGCTCTGCAATGGTAAGAATTCTCTTCATAACATTTAATTTTAATTATATAACTTGGATAATTCTTACATATAACATCTAAGCCACCCAAGCAGGTCGGGTCACTTTTTGAGCATTGGTCCTAACAAGGTTTCTTCCTTATAACTCTGAGGGATTTTCCTTGCCACTGTCGCGCTAGGCTTGCTCAATTTTGGCCTTATAAGTTAGAAGATATTATAAAATTGTACAGCTGCTTTGAGACAATGCTCCACTGTAAAAAGCGCTACAGAAATGAGGGCTGTGCTAAGAAATTGTGATATGCTCGTGAGATACTACATCGGTTTTCAGGTTTGAAGGAAAAAATTGTAAATGGGGTGCAAACTACAATCTCCGCTCCTGTAGATGGCGCAGTGCGGTGTACATCTAAATGGCTTTTCACCCCGAGTCTGATTTTTAGGACTAAAGAAATGCACGTCAAGTTTTCAAAAAGACCGCACGTATTAATGCCGTCCTTCACACGGAGCCTGTTCTACTTCCTGCATTGTTAAAATCAGGCTGACCAATCAGAGCTCGGTCGCCGGGCAGAACAGCTCACCAGGAGCTTATAGGACGAGCAACAGGCTGCCTCTAAAAACATGGATATGAAAGAAAAGATCTGGTGGGATAGAACTGAAAGGCTGGAGAATGATGGTGATAAAGCTCACAGGGACTGGATGGAAGCGTCTGGTTATTTATCTAAAACACAAACTAGAGCTTCCTGCGCTCATCTTCACTCGTGCTTTGTTTTTTAAAGTTGACGATATGAAAATGACACGGAGAAACCCCCCACACATTAAGAGAAGGGAAATTAAAGAAAGCAAAAGCAGGGAGTTTTCAGTGTTTAGATAAAAAAACATAGCGCACTTGGTGTGAAGGTAACACTACGTTAATAGATCACATTTGTTTTTTTTTCCTGTGTAAAAATCATACTCGGTGTGAAAAGGGCTTAATTTGAATTTCAGCTGTTTTTATATTTTTAGTGAACTATGTGGAAGATCACAATATATCACAATGTATCGTATCGCAATGTATCGTGATATAATCGTATCGTCCTCTCCAGTACCCACAGTACCCAGCCCTAATAGAAATAAAGTGTGAACGAAGGCCAGACCTGACGAGTGGTCGCTCCGACTCGGGTTAACAGCTAATCAGTGAGATTTATCGATGCGGTTGCCAGTGTTGTGCCACTTTCCCTGAAGCGGCTCGCTCTCCACAGATCAATTAGCACCAACACACACACACACACACACACACACACACACACACACACATATATCATAGCGGATGTCTGGCTGGGACATTTGGCCTGCCATCTGAACATAGATCAGCAAAGGATTATGGTGAAATGAGGCCAAAGAACAGATGCAGGTTTTTTTACGGATTGTGTACGCCGTCCCTTCAGGCCTTTTATCCGACTGGCCTTCAAATTCAGTCTTATGGCTTAATTCCAGGAACGCCTGTTAGGGGCGGAGAAAAAATCAATCCCTCGATGCATCACGATTCCAAATCGATTTGCAAAAGTCACAAATCAATTTTTGAAAATGTTAATTGATAACATAATGTTGTCCACACAACTCAGAAAGAGAGAAGAGAATTCCAACTCTGTCCTAACTTTTATTCTTAGGGATTTGTTTTTGCATACAGTCGTTAAGAACCAGGGCTTTGGAGCCGAGATACAGCGTCCCGTCTCAGAGAGATTTTAAAGGCTGCAGAGTCACAAAACTGAAACTCCATTCCTTTAGGGATTATTATTATCAAATCTTTATAAAAACACCCCTAAAAATAATCAGTCAGTAAATAAAAATCAGCATCGTCTGTAAAATACACACAGGCTGTAACATAAACAAAGAGGCTTCTTATGTCCTGTAATGGGATCTTAGGATCAAATGTATTTTATCTACAGGATTACTTTTAATATCTTATTCAATTAAGAAAGTACAGGATGAATGGAAAAGAAAAAGAAAAAATAGAATAAAAGAAAGAATATAGAAAATATAGAAACAAAAAGTAAAGGATGAATACAAGGGAAAATATATATAACAAAAGAAAAGAAATACAGAAAAATAAAAAGAAAAAAATAATTTAAGTGAAAAAGAAAGAGAAAGAAGGCAAACATATCAACAGAACAACATCATCAAAAAGACAAAGCATGAAAGGGTAAAACAAATTAAAAAAATAAGGAAAACCTAAAAAGGAAAAGAAGGAGAGCAAATCGTATTGAAAGGGAAAAAAAATAAAGGGTATAAACTAGAATGAAAGTAAAAACAAAATACAAACCATATAAAAGAAAAAAAATGAAACAAATGAGAAAAACTAGCAAAGAAACAATAAAATTGAAAGGAAAAAGGGCGAAAAATAAAAATATAATTAGAAAAGAACAATAATAAATATATAGAATATATTAATAACAGAATAAAAGAAGTAAACAAAGAAAGTAACTAAAGACAAACAATTAATGGAATGAATGGAAAAAAAGAAAGAAAGGAAATTTAAGAAAAAATATAAAAACAATAGAAACAAAAAGTAAAAGAAGAAAACAAAAAAGAAGGACAAAAATAAAAGGAAAATACAGAAAGGAAAACAGGGTCAATTTTATCGGAATGTCGAATGAAGACGAGAAAAAGCCTGACTTAAGACAGTGATCCTGATCCACCTGATACCAAACAATAGAGAAAGAAGTAAAGAAATGTGAAAGAGAAAAGAAAAAAGAAAGGCAGAAAGAAAGAAAGAAATGAATGAATGTTAAGAGAAAATGAAAAAGAAAGAAATGAAGGAAGGAAAAAAAGAAATAAAGAAAGACTGAAGACTTATACTAGACGTGAGAATATTAACCACGGTTGATTTTATCGTAACATAAGATGAAGATGAGATGAAGCCTGAGGGAGGCAGAGATCCTGATCCAGCTTCCAGCTAGCGATGGAGATGAGGAGAGAAGCACAAAACCCCACCAGCACTCTGAGAGTTAGATTCCCACATTACAAGCGTATCTGTGAGGGAGAAGCTCTTACAGTGGTTTGGTGTAAGGCCATCATCCTAAGGTCTGCTCCGGCTAATGAGTTTCCCAAAGGCAAAATGGAGAATGGTGTTATTTAAATAATTTTGAGTACCTGACGGTCCTGAGTGCATGATTAATGCTAACAGGCGCCTAATGCGACTCTAAGGACTCAGCACTGACCTTAAATGTACGAGAACTTTGTTATCACTTGGCTGCTCTCCAAGCTTACAGTGGACTCTCACTTTTAAAGTCACCCATAACAAATCAGACAATTTCGGTGAGAAGCTATAAAGTCTCGAACCAGCAATTGTCAGATCAGCTACATCCAGATAAGTGACTTTTAGAAGTGTTCTCTTGTCAGTCATGTTATGGTGCTGTGTAAGCGCGGGGTGCAGGTGCACGGGTCCAGCTGGGAGCTTTGGGACGTAGTGCTGATGCAGGAAATCCACACGACGCTTATAAGAAAAATCTCTCACAGGAACAGGCTGGGTTTCACAAATCGCCGCCGATATCTGGCAGGATTCTTTCCCTCTTCAGCATTTAGTCATTTATGCTGTTTAACAGAAGCTCTTATTCGAGGGGTTCAGGGTCTAGCTCAAGGGTCCAACAGAGGTGAGATTTGAGCCATGGACCTTCTGGTCCAAAGTCTAAAACATCTCTTAAAGTTAAGTTTAGTAAGTTGCAGAAAATGCCTTAATTGTCACCTAATGCCTTAATTGTCACCTAAGGGCTTTCACCTAAGGGAAATCATCATAAATCCTTAAATGTTCCCTTAAGTATTTAATGTCCCGTAAGTAATCTCTTAAAAACAGTTAATTGTTGCACAAAGCTCTTTAATTAAGAAATAAATTCCCTAATTATTTAAGGGACAAAAACCTCATCTTAATTCTCGAAAGACAGAGAATACGGCTGAGTTTTTGGAGGTGGAGACCAGTGGTTCCCATTTTTCCCTTGGAGCCCCCCCTACGAGTATCTAAGATAAGTTGTGCACCCCCCAGCCCACACACACACGCACACATGGATGAAAAAAATTAAGTGATACCTTTTCCATTTTGTCTCCTTTTCTCTTTTCAAGAGAGAACATTTTTTTACATCCCAACGTAGTAGACCTGCACACACACATTCTTGTGAACAGGGTGAATGGGGTAAGATATGCTCAAACTCACTAATATTGGAATACAGATCAGTGGGGAAGAAGATTAAGGAGTAAGGAATCCAAAGTTAGAAATTTTTGGGTCCAATTTTTGGGTTGACAATATATACGGGTCATTACATCATTGCTAAAACATAAAATCTAACGGTGGCCTAAGACTTTTGCACAGTACTGTACCGTGTAGGATTGCTCCCTGCTATTTGTTACAAAACTGGGCTCAGGGGCAAGTTTTTTCTCATCTCTCACCTTTATGGACATGGTTATAACATGAGGCTTCTTTTTGGCACAGTAACGTTTTAAGTGGTATCTGTGAATGTAACTCTGTATTGTAGAGCTTGATAAAGGTTTGACAAAAGAAATCCCTTTGCCCATGTGGATTGTTTTAGCTTGTTTTTAGTGAAACTACAATACTTGTGTCTAGTGGCCTGTATAAAGTTAAATGCATAAATTACATTTCAAAAACAGTGATTCTGCAGTTTCATTACACAAAAGAAAGCGTCTGATTCTGGCTCTCCTCCTGCTTGTGGCTGCTGTTGTCCTATTATTTGTCTCTTTCTGAGCTTCTGATAAAGACGGCGGTAGCTCGATTGTTTGGGCCGCTGTGTAATTCATAACCGTCACCCAGTTCTTATCCAGCGCGCACAGACGCTCGTTATAAGAAGAAGCTCTGCAGAAATCATGGCTGGGCCCGTCTGTTTTCAGTTTTAGCTGTGATGAGAGGGCGAAAGCGCCGAGACGCTTCGGAACGAGGGCTTTTCTGGGCGAGCGTGAAAGTTCAGACGTAAATTGTGATTGGAGGGAGTCTTGAGGATTTGAAATGCCCCGGTGGCATTTTGGTGTTTCTGTGAAGAGCAGACAATTACACGGATGAGTCGCCGTATATACAGCACGAACAAATGCAAACCAGAGTAAACAGCGCGGAACGAGAAGAACAACGTTTCTTTCTTTTTCATTAAAAGTCTCAGAGGTGCTTCTACAAGATTGTTTTAACCAGTGCTCTACAAACTGAGCCAGTGAGTGAGATCTAGTGTGGGAAAGACCAAAAAGAGAGCCTGGCTTATGATGAAGGAGTTGTTGGAATCAAATGAATCTTTATATGTATGAATGTAATGATGATATATGTAACTGATTACAATATTAGAGCGAAAGGATACATTTATTTGGGAAAACTGTACAACTGAAATGAAAGGCGGCTCTAGTTACCCTGTTGGGCCTCCTCTAGCCTGGATACAAAATGAGATACGATTGGGCATGGAGGGTTACAGGTTCTGTACGGTATCCTGTGCCACATTTACCCACAGATGTTACAGCTGGGTCTGTAGATCCTGCACACTCATAGCTGGTCCCATAAATACTCGATTGGTGATCAATCTGGCAACCGGGCAGGCCAAGGAAGTGTTCCAATCTGAGGGAGACATTCCTGGGAAACGCTTGCTATGTGTGGGTGAGCATTATCCTGCAGTTGGACGTCCTGCACATATTACTGATCTGTTAGTGTCCCTCGTATCACTACTAGGGGTGACCGACTGTCGTAGTCGATGGCTCCCCAGATCATCACACCAGCAGTTGGGGCAGTGTGTCGCTCCACAGCAGAGGCAGGATTGAAGTGTCACCACGAGGCCTCCATACTCAAACCCGACCATCATCTGATCCCAAACAGAATCTGGATTCATCACTAAAGACGATACGGTTCCAGTCCAGAACAGAACAGGTTGATCATACATGACATCACTGCAAACGAAGGCAAAGGGCACCGTGACAACAAATTTCCTTTTGCTAAGCTCCGGTAAATGGTCCGGGCAGAGACAGGGATGTAGTGAAGGCAAACCCTGTGTCTGGATGGTGGATAACAAAACTGTAGGAGCTGCTCGTGCTATTCGGTGGATCAAATGATGCTGTCTACTGGGGGTCTGTCTGTCTGTGTGTGTGCCCCCATAAAACCACTGCTCCCAACACCTCCTACCAGCTAGGTCAGGACGGCCCAGACCCAATGACCATCCTGCTTCTCTCCGTCCAATGATGCGCCCGCTCTCAAAGTCTGTCAACTGGACAAAATAGGTACACTACCCAAAAATAGCCTTTTTGTAGGACAGCGCTATAGGGGAAGCACTTTTACGCCCTCTTGTGGCACACCATCATTTACATATCTGACTGAAACAGAATTGCATGCTGAGTTTTCTCCCACATTTCTATCTGGGTGAGTTATTTTTCTGTCAGTGAGTGTCACACAACCTTTCCTCCACTAAATGCGTCTGGCAGCTCTGTTGACGCACAAACGCTTTAATCGTGATCGCCAAATTGCTTTTAGTTCGGCGCTTTTCGCGTTCCACCGGTCCCTGCTAAGTGCTGAGCTCAGTCTGAGGGGACTAGGTGCTGTTAGGAGTCGTGTTATAGGTGCTGCTCTGATGGACCGTGTCTGTTCTGTGTGACTCTGAATGGATCGAATTGTTCCAGGCTAAAATCATTTAATGGTAAAATTGATACGCCTGAGTCTTTGGTGTTGGACGATAGTGCACCGGAGTGGCTTGTTTAATCACAATATGCAGTGAATATGGTATATTTAGTAGTTTTTTTCTATTCCTGCACATCAGCTTGGAGGAGTCTGATCCCGTTCCTCCGGACAGAACAGCTTCAGCTCTGGGTTGTTTTCTGGTTTTCTCACATGACCTGCTCACTTCAGGTCCTTCCACAACACTGTTGGATTAAGGTCCACACTTTGACTTGGCCGCTCCAAAACGAACTTTATTATTCTTTAACCATTCTTTGTGTGCTTAGGGTCGCTGTCTCGCTGCATGACCCACGTACTCTTCAGATTAGGTTCATGGACAGATGCCCTGATATTTTCCTTTAGAATTTGCTGCTATAATTCAGAATGATTTGTTCCAGAGTTCTGTGTTTCGTCTCTAAATTTTAAACATATTTATCGTATCGTTTGCGTCTGGTCAAATGATTTTGTAAATGGTTTTGTAATAATATACAGTAGGTGCCAAATTATACACATTCATTCCTGCATTTCAGGCCTGCAAAACATTCCAAGAAAAGTTGTGATGGGAGCAATTTAGGGCTAGTGATGAGGTAAAAAACAAGGTGATTCTAATCACGATTTGCTCCAAAAACAGCATCCAGAAAAGCTTGAGTATTTCAAAATGATTGAAATGTTTAAAAACAATGTTCCTCAAAGAAAGACTGGAAGGGATTTATATATGTCTCCCTCTACAGAGCATAATATCATTAAACCATTCAGAATCTGGAGGAACTTCCTAAAAAGCCTAAACTGGAGAGGGGTGATCGCCACTCCCTCAGACGGCACTGCATCCGGAACCGTCATCCATCAATAGCTGATAGAACCACATGGACAAGGGATTCCTTTATCAAACCTTTACCAAGCTCTACAGTACAGAGTTACATTCACAGATACCACTTAAAACGTTACTGTGCTAAAAAGAAGCCTTATGTTAATTGCTAATAATAACAGCATGGCAGTTATCTGACCCGGCTCACTGTTGATCTGACTGTTGTAGGGCAAAGACTCGAGGGTGGTTGCCATGATGCTGAAGGAGCTCCCACGTAAGGCCTCCTCAGATGGAAACCCCCTCCTCACCATCGCAACTAAGGTGGGCTGAACACACACACCCACCGGAATGAACTAAGCTTATGATTATACGGCCCGTTAACAAAACTCAAAAAGGAACCCAACCTGCTTACAGCCTAGACTTTAAATGTAATAATTAAACTAAGTTATCTAATAAAAACGTTTGTAGTCATAGTTTAAATAAACTATAGAACATATTTGAAGAAAATTATAAAATAAAATAACGTCCTATATAGACTATAAATGAAAGACATCCTTTGGTTCCTCCAAACAACAAAATGTGGGAAGTATGGTGAGGCTCAGGCTCAGACCACATTACATTTTCCGTTGCTCACGTCTCCAGGGTTTGATTCCTTACCCTACGTTCTGCAGCTTCACACGCTGACCTTTAATTCGACAGGTTTCTAAAAGGCAGAGCTGACATGAATTCCTGATTTCTAAAGCACTCTGTGTACAGTTTTTATTAGACTGACTGATAAACGGTATTCAGTTTTATATAGATTTCAAACAGGTGATTATAATCATGATTTGGTCCAAAGGCAGTATCCAGAAAAGCCTGAGTCTCTGAGGAGTAAAGATGGGCAGAGGATCTCCAGTTTATCAACAAATGTTCCTCAAAGAATTTGTGAATGTAACTCTGTATTGTAGAGCTTGATAAAGGTTTGATAAAGGAATCCCTTGCCCATGTGGTTCTATCAGCTACTGATGAATGACGGTTCTGAGGGAGCGGAGATCACCCCTTCGTTTAATGATATTATGCACTGTAGAGGCAGAAATATGGAAATCCCTTCAGGTCTTTCTTTGTTTTTAAACCTTTTCTCACACATTTGTTGATAAACTGGAGATCCTCTGATCATCTTTACTCCTCAAAGACTCAGCCTTTCCTTTTCTGGATGCTTCTTTTGGTCCATAATTATTAATTATCACATAATTATTTTGTTTTTTAATCTCATTTTTTGGAATATGTTGCAGGCCCGAAAAGCAGGAATGGATGTTTGTTATGAAATGAATGATTAGCAGCCTGAAACATTGGACAGGCAGTAGTACCCCAGCAGTTCATGGAGGGCTCTGTGATTAAATAAAAACCAGTTTGGATTCTGCTTTAACAGTACCGCTTGGGATTTGCCGAAAGGTCTTGACTTTCTCAATAAATAACAATGAGCTTGTGAGTGAAGAACGTGTGCTGTTTGAATGCAGCAAACACGGAGTAGGTCAGTCACACCGCATCATTAATAACTCAAACCCTGTTAATGTGACTTAGGAATTATGAGTGACGTGCCAGGGTGCCTTTTGTCAATTTAGGTGGTGAATTATTGGCATTGCCAAATTGTCTGAAGGCCAGCTTTGTACTGTAATTTTATGGTTCTGGATTGTTCACATCAATTTTGTGGGCAGATATTCGACAGTGAAATGGCTGCTGTGGATCGATGCACATATAGAGCTGGACTAGCCTAAAGGACTCTCAGATTTACGGCAGCATATATAATATATTCCAATTAATGTCCTAGACCCTTGAAATTGAGCTCTGGGTTCCTCCCATTTCTCTTGATCATCTCTGAGATGTTTCTACACCTTGATTGGATCCACTTTTGGTAAATTCTGTGGATTGGACATGATTTTTTGGACATTTTAAAGACACACATCTGTTTATATAAGGTCTCACACCTAATGATGCATATCAGAAAAAACAAGGCATGAGGAGGAAAGAACTGCCTGCAGAGCTCAGAGACAGGATTGTGTGGAGACAAAAACAAATCAGCTGCAATGAAATTTCCCAAGAGCAGAGTGGCCTCCATAATTCTTAAATGCAAGAAGTTTGGAATGACCAGGACTCTAACTAAGTACTAAGTAACTGGGGGAGAAGGGCCTGGGTAAGGGAGGTGACATAAAACCCAATGGTCACTCTGGCTGAGCTCCAAAGTTCCTGAGTGCAGATGGGACAACCATCACTGTGGCACTCCACCAATCTGGGCTTTATGGCAGGGTGGCCAACAGAAGAATCTCCTCAGTAAAAGTTTACAAAAAAGCACCTAAAGGACGCTGGGACTTCTGAGAGGTCTGAGATTGATTTTTGGCCTCAGTTCTAAGCGTCACATCTGGAGGAAACCAGACACTGCTCATGACCTGCCCAATCCCATCCCTGCAGTGAAGCATGGTGGAGGCAGCATCATGCAGTGGGGGTGGTTTTCAGTGGCTCAGATAGGGAGACTGGTCAGGGTTGAGGGAAAGCTGAATGGAGCAAAGTACAGAGAGATTCCTGACTTGAACCTTATCAAACATCTCTGGGGAGACCTGAAGCTTGAGAGCTTGAGAATATCTGCGGAGAAGAATGGCAGAAATTCCCCAAATCCAAGAAGGCTTCAACTAATCACTGAGTATAACTCCGAATACTTATGGCAATGCAGTATTTTAGTTTTACCTTTTCAAAAGTGTGCAGTAGTTTCTAAAAATTAGTTTTCACATTCTCATTATGGGGTATTGATTGCAGAATGATAGGGAAAAGCTTCCATTGTAGGTTGTATGTTTAGCCATGAATAGACGCTGATGCAGATAAAACAAATAATTAAAAAAAGCAGAAATAATTTTTTACTGAAAACAAGGATGTGAAAGGTGCAGGTAGAGGCAAAATCAGGTTCTTTTTGTGTTGTTTTAGGTAAATAAAACAACTAACTATCGTAATAATAAACTAACTATTGGCACATATCTGTGTCCCTGATAAGTTGACCTCTATGTTTAATTTTAAAAAGTAATTCAACCATATTTTTATATCTATATATCTGTTAGGTTTGGATCTACTTAAATGCTGAAAACTTTTCCGTAAAAGTGAATCTGCCGTGTGATGTTCCTCACTTTTGTTCCTACAGGGCTTTTAGGATTAAATCGAGTAATTTAAATGAACTCTGATGGACGTCTTCCAGTTTGTTGCTAACCTTCACCGAGAGTGTGCACAGAGTACCAACCTTACTGTGAGCAAAAACACAAATCACCGCTTTCTCCTTGGTGCCGGTGACCCCACAGCCACCGGCATCTCGTCCCCGGTATAAATAAATCATTATGAAGCGAGTCCATTCATGTGAAGTGTGTAGTGTAAAATGAGATCCAGTTCAGTCAATAAGAATTTAGCGATGACAAGAGATAACAGTGTGCCGAAGCTAAGATCAGATCAGCCTAAAACCAAAGGCTCGTTTATCCGATGTTTAAAGAGACCTGCCAAACGTCAATAACAGTATTGATTTTGAGAGATGGCCGAAGGAAACGCCATCGAACCTGCCACGCCACAAATGTACTCTTTACATTTATATTAATAAGCGGCTAGTAATAATCAGATTCTACTTCGTAACTGGCAGAAATCTCACAGGAGGACAGGATACAAACTACAATTCGAGTTTGGTAGTCGTTTTGCTGTTGCTGAGTTTAATTCCAGGGTTGCCAGATCCAGCGAGAGAAACAAGCAGCCAGGTCTACGGAAACAAGCCCAAAGTGGATTGGCTAAATAATAAATCCCAAAACAGGTGCCCTACAACAGTGTGTGACAGTGACCAGTTGGCCAGTTAAAATAATAATACAAATAATGAAAAATTATACTGTATATTTTTCTTTAGACTTTACGAGCTGAATAAAATTAACTTGCAGGAATATAAGAGAGAGAGAGAGAGAGAGAGAGAGAGAGAAGATCAGGGAGCGAACTCAAATAAGCAGCTACACTTTAGAAACAAGCCCCAAAAACCTACAGCCTGCAACAACTGATATTTATAAGTGACTTTGTAGAAAAATAAACCCTACGTCACCAACGGAGAAAACCACCTGAAATCAGAGTAAGGGGATGCTTGAGATGAGAAATCCAACTACTGAGTTAAAATCCAGCTCTTTTTAAATTCATTTCTTAATTTGATTGGGTAACAGAAACAAAGGAAACTATGACTGGCAGTCTGAATTAAATAGAAAAACTATTTAATAAATGAGCATTGTGCTGTAGTGAACAAAAATGCTGCTCTCATTTTATTTTAAACTGATTAGGCTCTAAATTTATGTAATTTCAGTATTTTTGTTCACTTTCTTCAAGCTTTCGTTGGCTGTCTCTTTCCGTTTTCACTTTCCTTTTCACAAACTACACTTTGTTTGTTTATTTTCCCTAACACCACGCATGAAAATGTGGAACAAGGCCTCTTGTAAAGCACCGTATGGGAAACAGAAACAAAAGAAACTACAGCTGGCAGTGTATTAAATAGAGAAACTATTCAGTTTCACTTTCTTTTCACAAGTCAAGTCAGATTTATTTTTAGAGCGCTTTTTACAATGGAGCAACTTTACAAGTTTAAATTGTCTCCTAATATCTACGTCCAATCCCAAATGAGCAAGCCTAGGCAAGGAAAAACTCCCTAAGTGTTATGAGGAAGAAACCTTGGGAGGACCAAGACTCAAACAGGGACTAAGAATGAAACTAATTTATCTAACTAATAAGTCATAGTTCAAATAAAATATAAAATATGCACATCGGCAGTAAGTAGTCCGATACACAGAGTCACTCCAGGATCCTGAGTCTAAGCAGGAAAGTCGTTGGCGGCACTTCGTACCCAGATAACCGGAGGAGGGAGAGAGTTACTGCCCTCTGGTGGCCGGGTATGGTGGGGCTGGAGCTAATGACGGAAGCAGCTTGAGTGAAGCTGAAGCAGATGAACATCATGTGTGGGGCTGGAACTGGTACCGGAACACAGCTCGGAGAGAAAACAGAAAATGTAATTAGTTATTGATTAACAGCACAGTGTCTATTAATAGTCACTGATGCCATGTGGAGCATGAGACCCCGGCAGCATTAGCTATAGCAGCATAGCTAGAAAGAGGAGAACCGGATAGAGAACCGAGCAGAGAAACTAACAAACCAAGGCTGAGATCGTACCCTTGATCTAACAAACTCAAAGTAAATGAGCATTGTGCTTTATGCTTTCTTTCAAGCTGATCAGATCAGGTTCTAAATGTATGTAGCCTTTCCTTCAACACTCACCTTTACTAAGCTTCTGTTAGCTGTCTCTTTCCGTTTTCACTGTCTTTTCCCAAGTGTTCATGACTGAATGAGTGGCTCGTTCATAAGGACCCAAATTGTTTGTGAATGAATCGGGCCTGCAGCATGACCCATCTTGTCTTTTTTTGTTTTGCAGCTGGGTGGCGAGCACCAAGAGAGCCGGCCGCTGCTGAGCCCCTCCATTGACGACTTCCAGAGCGAGATCAGGAGCGACGGCGCCACCCGAGCGGTCACCTCTAACACAGCAGGTTCCTCCTCTCACCCCTCCACTCGCATCTGTTCCTCCTCTCTGTATCCATGTGTCTGCTCGTCCAGCTCATTATTCACACCGCTCTCACCTGCACATACTCACCACTGACTTTATTGAGATCATAAACCATGTGATAAACCTGTCTTTTAGCAAACTGCTTGCATCACACAGCCGTCGTTTAGCTGGCGGTGATTTGATTTTGCAGTCATCTCTACAGCGCTGGACCTGGTAGACCTGAGCGATCCCTGCGAGAGAAGATGGAGCTGGGAGAGGCGCAGCCCTCGTTCCTCCGCCAAGAACAACCTCCGCAAGAAGAAGACCGATGAGACCGAACTGATCCAGGTGGAGGCCGAGCCACCCTCGCCCGGACACCTCAACCCGGAGAGAGCCTCGTTAGACTCAGGTTAGGCTGGCACTGAAAAGCAACAGAGGGAACTACTTTAATCCTTTAATCCAAGGAAAACCTAGGAAAACCTCCATAGGAAACCAACCTAACTCATTTCGGCATCTTCAAAACCCTTCGTATTTTTAGTGCCATAGCTTAACATCAGAGGCTTTCTCACTCTTCCTCGCCTTTTTCTGTGTTGTGTGTGTGTATATGCATGTGTGTGTGTCACACTTACAAAACAAAACGGCATGCATGTGTGTGTATGTGTGTGTATGTCCAATTCTCCCTTCAGGTTACTTACTGAGGGTTAGTAAATGTCCGTTTCTGTAAGGACAGGAGTGTAAATAAAATTATTAAGAGCCTTTTACTGATAAGGAGGACATGGAAGATGCAGGTAGAGGCAAACTACCATTCGACGTTACCTTACACTCATACACACTCATTCCAGTGTTGCTGGTGGCTTGGAGATCAGGGAGGGGGAATAAAATACCTCATGCGTTATATGCAAAAACTGATACCAGGAGTTTATATACCAGGGTTCGACTCTAACATGTTTTGGTGCTTTTCTAAATAAAAGAAATGACGCAATCTTTAATAAACCTTTATACATGCAGTATACAGTATACAATCGTTAATGGATCGATGAAAATAGTCGATGGTTGTTAAACGTCTCAGAAGTTTGTTTACTTGGTAAAGATGTTTAAGTAAAGGTTGCATTAACGTCTTATCATTTAGACAAACAAATGTTTTCTATGTTTATTACATTAATTTCGAGGTAAATAATGGAAATGGACACATTTACACTAAGCAGCATAAACAAACCAACTGTTATTTTAAGCGGGGGCTTGGGTGGTGCGCAAACGTTTGTCTGAGCTGAGCACACTGAACGATGAATGATTTGTCCTAAAGTTTATCAGGGTTACACAAGGCTTAATCCCGTCCTGCTTTTTCCATCCCCACTTTACTGAATTTCGGCTTCGGGCTGCTGTGTTAAGCCATTTTTAGCAGATGAGCCTTAAGCTAACGGCTTCATCCTGCTCCTGTTATTGAATGCGCGGCGTTAAGCTAAGCCCCGTGACTAATGGTCGTGCTGCGCTCCCCTGATTTCTGAGCCGCCGTGTCTCCTCGTGTCTTCTCCAGTGAGCAGCTCGCCTCGGGACAGATGGGACGACGTGGGCCTCCACCCGGACAGTGCCTGGACCGGAGGGAGGAAGTGGAGATACGAGAAGAGGTGCACCTCACATCACTCCTCCAGCGAGCTGCTCTGGTAGCGCTACATCACTAATACATACATGATAATACATATCAGTTCTTAGTACCGACTGAGCATCGTTTAAACAGAGTATTGTTGCTGACCATGTGCATCCCTTTATGCTTACGGTATGATACAGGGAGCTTTTTTGTGTTTCCAGGTCCGCAGACTTTAAAAGCAGCCCAGCTACCAAACACACGCTGGAACTGAGCATGAGCATGGAGTCCGACCCCGGGCCTACGACACAGGTTCATCCTCAGGTCTTTCAGCCCTTCTCTTCATTAAAGCACCCAGTTCTGACCCATATCAGCATCGACAACAGCTTTTGGCCCCTTTCGGCTCCCACTTTTTTATATTAGTTGTTTTGGAATGTTTTGGAAAACAAGCCCCAAAAACCTGTAACTCACGCCGACCAATATTTGTAAGAGACATTATAGAAAATTGCCCAAAGTCGCTTAGCTCTTTGTCAAAGAATGCACGAAGAAAACACAAAAAATAATAGCAAGCACCTAGCCATGCAGTGAAAGAACGTTTCGTTCTGAAGAACTGACTGAATTCAAGCGTGGTACTGTAAGATTTGTTGTGTACAAAAGTTTGTGCACCTCCCAGATAACCCTGTGTTTTGTGTATAGTTTGTAATTGAGAAATGTGTTTGACTTTTACAGATTTTCACACTTTTTGAGCTGGCAGTAGCGCGCTCCGTTATAACTCCCTTAAGAATATATGAGTTCAAAACTTCGGACTGCCCTCAAACTTTTATATTGCCTATTCATCAAAAGTGCTCTGAGGACAAAAAGATAGTCTTACAGGTCGAGACTGCTGTCTGATGTCTGACCTTGCTTGTGTGTGTGTGTGTGTGTGTGTGTGTGTGTGTGTGTGTGTGTGTTTTAAACCATCTGTGCACACAGCGACCGAGGCTGAGGCTGGGCAGCTCTCTGCTCGGCAGGCAACGCTCTCTAGAGGAGGAGTTTGTGCGAGCCAAGGCGGCTGTGGAGGTGAGTCGAAGTTCACACACACACTGGCGTCTTCACACTGGTGAACTGTGCCCGCTTTTCATTTTCTGTGCATCGCTGATAAATAAATCATGCCATGTCTACACTCTTACTCCTAACCAGTGAGCCTCCCAACCCCCCAGATATGATCCTCTCATCCTCATTCCCCTCACGGTCCAAACACAGCATAAATACTGATTATAAAGCAAAACGGCTTTAATTAATGCTTTAGAAAACAAAAATGAATGGACTAGGATCAGGGGAGGGTCTGTGGATGAGGCTCTGGACTATTAATCAGGTCCAGCAACGTGGACTTTACCTCCTTGTTATTGTTTTTTACAGTTTGGGTAAAGACGAGGCACCATTGGTCAAATTAGAGTACTGTGCAAAAGTCTCAGGCCACCATTAGGTTAGATGTATCATTATACCAACGGTATAATGACCAAATATAATAATTTCCAAGTCTATTTATTGCAATACAACCAGATTCAGCAAATTCTTCTTGTATAGGCTACACTGGAGAGTATTGTTGAGCAATAGCAGCATGTGGCAGCTTCATCGGGATGCCAAGTTGATGTTTGCAGAAATGTTTCTTTTTGGAAGCGCAGCAGCCAGGAAACCATAAGGATAAGATATGCTAAAGCTCACAAATATTGGAATGAAGATCAGTGGAGAAGAGGATTATGGTGTGACAAATCCAAAAAAATGTTATATATGGTAATTATACCACTACTACAACAACAAACCGAATGGTGACTTTTGCACAGTATTGAAACAAAATCTTAAATCTAAATCTGGGCACTGGAACTGCGACCAGAACATCTTAGTGTGAGGACTATAACTGGTACCATGTACAGTGGGGCAAAAAAGTATTTAGTCAGCCAAGATGAGAGAGGTCTGTAATTTTCATCATAGCTACACTTCAACTATGAGAGACAAAATGAGAAAAAAATCCAGGAAATCGCAGATTTGTAAAGAACTTAATTGTAAATTATGGTGGAAAATAAGTATTTGGTCAATAACAACAGTTCAGCTCAATACTTTGCAACATAACCTTTGTTGCCACACTGTATATATATATATATATATATATATATATATATATATAAATAAAGGTTATGTTGCAAAGTATTGAGCTATATATATTTATATCGGAGGCTGGGTGTGTGAGATGGAATCGTTAGCTTCTGAGGTTGGTAGAGCGGAACTGAAGAAGCAAGCGTCAGGTGGCTGATCGAGTGAATTCCCTTAAACAGTCTGAATGCACTGGAGTGAAGCTGAGTGACTCTGAACGATGATACTGCCACTGGCCCTGTATGAGGCTCTTAATCAACAAGGGATCACAGACAGAAGAAAAATGACCACGCGTACTCTTTGAGGCAGATAATCGACACGATGGTTTAGGGTTGACGCAGACCAGCACGGTTTTTCATGGTGTTTGAGGAAAAGAGAGGAAAATAGTTTAGCTCTGACAGGGGGGTTGTATAGCATCGTTGCTTCTCTACGTTTTAAGTAATTAAGATGCTGTTTGTTTTTAATGACGCCTGAGCTTTGTCTGTTCTCACCCCGTCTCACTGAGTTTTCCTTTCCTCTGTAGCCTCTGGCTGCTTTGCGACATGGTTTATAATTAAAAATCTATAACATTTGAATGGTTTTTTGTTCATGTCAGAAGCTGTAATCATGGAAAAGATGTTTGAGGGAGTAAATAGTGCAGAATCTGCCTCAGAGTTAAAGATTACATTTAACTGTAGAGAAAATGCTGATGTGAGCAAACTCAGAAACACTGACATGAAAGCAGATACAGATGCAGTGGCTTGGATTCTGTGGTTTGGTCTTTTAGATTCTGTGG
Source organism: Ancistrus triradiatus (assembly GCA_025084515.1). Lineage (NCBI taxonomy): Eukaryota > Metazoa > Chordata > Actinopteri > Siluriformes > Loricariidae > Ancistrus > Ancistrus triradiatus. The sequence goes on along the minus strand of JAJAGP010002142.1, from coordinate 92,069 downwards.
TTTGTAAGATGCTGGGGTTTGTATTTTTTTAGATTCTGTCATTTGGATGATGCTGAGGTATGGAAGATACCAGTGTAAAGAGCGTGCTGGGTTTAGGCAGATAATGGGGTTTGGAAGATATTTGGGTTTGGAACATGTTATTGTTTGAAATATGCTGGTGTGTAGAAGATGCTGAGGGTGGGACAATAAAAGATGTGTTTTGGAAGATTATGGGATTTGGCCTTTTTGAAAGATGCGGGGTTTGCAAGATACTGGTTTTCAGAAGATGTGGTTTGAAAGATTTTGTGGTTTGAAAGATTTTGGTGTATAGAAGAGGATGTTGGGGGTTGAGACACTAGAATATGTGGTTTGGAAGATTTTGTGGTTTGGAAGATGCTGGTGTTTGCTTGATTTGGAAGACGATATTGCTTGGAAGATGCTGAGGTTTTGAAGATGCTGGGGTTTTAAAGATGCTGTAGTTTGGTGAAGATGTTGGTGTGTAGAAGAGGATGAGGTTGGAACACTTTAAAAGACATGGTTTGGAAGATGCTGGGGTTTGGTCAGTTTGGAAGAAGATGAGGTTTAGAATATGCTGGTGTGTAGAATATGCTAAGTTTATTTTTTTTAGACTGGTTTGTAAGAAGCTACGTTTTGGAAGATGTAGTTAGTAGATGTTGGTGTGTAGAAGGTGGGGTTGTGAAGCTTTTAGAAGATGTGGTTTGGAAGATGCTAGAGTTGAGACACTAGAAGATGTAGTTGGGAAGATGCTGGTGTGTGGAAGATGCTAGTGTTCAGACACTTTAGAAGATGAGGTTTGGAAGATGCTGGGGTTTGGCCATGTTGAAATATGTTGTGGTTTGGAACATGCTGGTTTTCATAAAATGTGGTTGGGAAAGTATTGGGGTTTGGAAGGTGTTGGTGTGTAGAAGATGCTGGGGTTAGGACAGATTATGTGGTTTGTAAAATGCTGGAGGTTGGAGGATGTTGTTGTTTTGAAGATGTGTAGAAGATGCTGAGGTTTGGAATTTGATGGGGTTTGGTTAGTTTGGATGAAGCTGAGGTTTGGACGATGTTGGCAAGTAGAAGATGGGGTTGGGAAAGTAAAGGATATGTTTTGGAAGATGATAGGGTTGAGAAGATGTGGTTTGGCAGATTTTGGTGTGTAGAGCATGCTGGGGTTTGTTTTTTCAGATTGTGTGGTTTGTAAGATGCTGGTATGTGTAAGAAGCTGATGTTTGTAAGATGTTGGTGTGTATAAGATGTGGTTGGGAAATCTTTTAGCTGATGTGGTTTGGAAGATACCGTGGTTTGGTAGCTAGTGGGGTTTGGAAGATTCTGCAGTTTGAAATATGCTCTTGTGTAGAAGATGCTGGCGTTCAGACACTTTAGAAGATGAGGTTTGGAAGATTTTGGTAGATGCTGAGCTTTGGTCGTTTTGAAAGACGCTGGGGTTTAGAGGATGCTGGTTTTCAGAAGATGAGCTTTGAAAGATGTTGGTGTGTAGATGATGGGGTTGGGAAACTTTAGAGCTCTCAGGGACACGCTTTATTTAGATACTCATGGGAGGGTCTCCAAGGAAAAAGGTGTGGAAAAGATGTTGGTGTGTAGAAGATACTGGGGTTGGGAAACTTTAGAAGATGTAGTTCAATAGATGCTGGGGTTTGGTCTTTTAGATTATGTGGTTTGGAAGATGCTGTGATTTGACCAGTTTGATTTTTTTGTTGTTACACATAGTTCAAAGGCTAAGGTTAGGACCTGGGCAGGGTTTGTTTCATGCCTCATGATGTAAATAACGATAAACTTTACATGATACAAGTTCTTAAAAATGACTTTCACTGTGTAGATCACTTAATGTTGTTAGGTTGGTGCTTCGGGTAGATTTTTGGAATGGGTGTAAGCTATTATTATGTAAATGCAGTATTCCCTCGGTGGTGCTAGACACAATCAAACACACACACACACACACACACACACACACACACACACACACACACACACACACACACATGAACGATACAGCAGGGTCATTTGAAATGATAATCGGTGTCTCTGCAGGCACAGGCTATCTATAGTCCCTGAATGACTGTAAATAGCTAAGGCAATGAGCTATCATAAAGCCTAGCCATTATGTCTTAACACACACACACACACACACACACACACACGCACACACACACACACACACACACACACACACACACTGTAAGGCTGTCCATTCTGATAAAAAGCAGACAGTATGAAATCTGAGTGTATTTGCATTGCAGTCACTAATGTGATATGGGATCTGGGCCGCTGTGTAACTTGAACGTCTCTCCGACATTTTGACTTTGTGGCCGTCGATAAACGAAGCTCAGCGATTTTACGTTAACATTAACGTGTGGTGTGTTTTATGAACGGAAGTTCAGCAGGAGGTCAGCAGCAGATGAGACGTCTTGCCATGAGGGCCAAGAACATACAAGGAGAGGATTTGGGTTAAAATCATTCCATTCTATCATTCCCCCGCTGCTGTGACTTAAGAAACTTTACATTTATTATATCAGAAACGTAGGGGTACATTTTATGCATCATTAACACGCCACCACGCCGGTCAAAAACCTGTCTCCCCTCTACTCTGGCCACCTCATTCAAGTCCACGTCACCTGACACCTGCAATAAGTGAGCTTCACGAGTAGGTGAAGCTTTGGTCCTAACAGAGGAACAGAATTGATCAATAACTATTAATTATACAGAAAATAAACACAAATATATGGAATGATCAGCTTTAATTTGTTAAAAAGAAAGTTTATTTCCAGTCAGTAAAAAAAATAGGTCTGATTTATAAGGCAGGCTGTTACTAAGATCCACTGTTCTACCGAATTTCTTTCTTTCCTTTTCTTCCTTTCTTCCTTTTTTGTATTTTCTTTATCATCTGTCCTTTCTCTCTTTCATTCTTTCTTTCTTTCTCTTTTTCTTTCTGTCCTTTTCTACTGACAGAAGAAAATTGGAGTGGGATCCCGATGTTATAACGAAAGTCTAGGATCCCGTTATCATTTCTGTTTCTTGATTAGTGACTCTAAATTATTTATCTGAAGCTCTTAGTGTGAATGTTCTGAGTCAGAAATGTTAGAGTCAGAGTTCTAGATCATCAGCAGCTCGGTCGGGTTAATCAGAGCTGGGCTTAACAGATCCATGAATGAAGCTCCGATCAGCCGGGGATGGTGTTTAATGAGAGATGCCGAGTTTAACACCAGCAAACGCCGTGAAGGAAATCAGAAAGAAGGAGCTGCTGGAACCGGCGGAGCTGCTGATGCTGTATAACTCTCCCGGAACATTTCTGACTGATCCATCAAACCAAACCCAGCTAGAAGCTGCTCCAGCATTTCTGCTGATGGGACTCAGACTGATCTTCAGTCCAGCTGTGACTCCATTAAGAGTCCAGGACCTTTGGTTTCTGTACTGACTTTGTGAGAAAGCCACTAATTTCCAAAAATAACATTGTGGTTCGTCTTTCTGCTTTTTATTTCTACATATTGATCAGTTCTCCTGATGTTTCCTGATCGTGTTCCTAATGCCGGTTCTTGTTTCCTCTGAACAGTCCGACACTGAATTCTGGGATAAGATGCAGGCTGAGCTGGAGGAGCTGGCTCGACGGAACTGGCTCGAAGACTCAGAGAAAAAAGGGCAGATCCCAGTCAACGTTTCACCCAATGAGACGGTAATGTAGGGCTGTTAGTGAGAATAATTAAACTATTTAGTAAGCTGTAATCATTTCGATCAGGTGATTCGGTGTTAGAGGAACGAAGCAGGTCTGAAACATTATCACTTCAAAGCTCATGGACTCCAGATGTCACATAATGCTTCCTCTAATCTAATATTCCTTCTCAACACAGTGCCAGCGTTGTGCGTTTGTGTGTGTGTGTGTGTGTGTGTGTGTGTGTGTGTGTGTGTGTGTTTTCATGTTCATGGCTGTCACAAAACAAACCTGTAACAGATGGCCACACTTGATGCCATTTAAACATCTGAACTCTAAACTAAACATGTTAGTTTGTGTCCCTGGTCACATTATCAATAAAATAGAGACAAGAACCGGGAACTCCTCCCAGAAGAACAGAGACAAGAACCTGGAACTCCTCCAGATAGAACCGAGACCAGAACCGGGAACTCCTCCCAGTAGAACAGAGACCAGAACCGGGAACTCCTTCCAACAAAACAGAGACAAGAAACGGGAACTCTTCCAGATAGAACAGAGACAAGAACCGGGAACTCCTTCCAACAAAACAGAGACAAGAACCGGGAACTCCTCCCAATAACACAGAGACAAGAACCGGGAACTCCCCGATAGAACAGGGACAAGAACCGTGAACGTGCCCTTCTTCTCTCCAGATGCTCTCTCTGAGCACGATTCCAGTTTCTCTGCAATATTAAAGAGCTCGGCGTGATCCAATTATCATCACCCTGCTGCATCTCTGCATATCTGTCAGAGGATGAACCACAGCCTGCGCTTTACTGACACAAATGCACCAAAATTATAACCGAACTCTTTTACCAGCTCTGTTAGGAGTCTCAAAATGTATCATAGAAAGAGACTGAATTAATATGAATGACTATCAGGTCAATCCTGACAGTGAAGAAAGGGATTTCATTTCAATCTCAGCTATCTGTGAGCCGATGTGTCCAGTAGGGGGCAGTGTGCACCGTCCTGCATGTGCAGATCTATCTGATCACCTATAACATTATATAATAAACCTGTTGTTTGATTTAGGGTTACTACTTCCACACGGATAACCCGTACAAAGACTGGCCCAACGCCTTCGAGGAGGGACTGCAGAAATCGAGGGAGGGGGATCTGAACAGCGCCGTGCTGCTGCTGGAGTCGGCCATCCTGCAGGACCCTCACGACTCCGAGGTACGAGGACTCCAAGTAATCGTTAATCATCCACCTGATTAGCCTTACTAAATAGATTATTAATTATAACTGCAACGGACAGACAGGCGGATAAACAGGACAGAATGAAAGAAAGACAGACACACGTATGGATAGAAAAACAGGACATATAAAATATATAGACAGAAAGACAGACGGGCGTAAGAATAGAGAGACAGGGGGAAGGATGGATGGATAGACAGACAGAACAGAGGTGCAAGGATGGAAACGCAGGGAAGATGGAAGGACAGACAGACAGAAGGTGGAAGGGAAGGACAGCGATGGGGATGGATAGAGAGAAAGAAATGGACAGGCAGGATGCACAGAAGGACGGAGCACATTGATAGAAAGCAAAACAGATGGAAGGAAGACAGACAGGTGAGAGGGGCAAGATGTGGATGGGTGGAAGGATGATTAGTCAGATGGATAAACAGACGAATGGAAAGACAGACACGCTGATAGATGACAAAACAGGGACAGATGGACAGAAAGACAAATCGGTATTTTGTAAGGACAGACAGACAGATGGAAAGACAGACATGTGGAGGGACAGACCAGACAGCACCAGGTGGATGGAAAGGACAATCAGACAGATGGAAGGACACAGGTACACAGATGAATGGTACAACAGGGCAAAGTGAGAGACAGAAAAATGGAGAGACAGAAGGGCAGATAGACAGATGGATAGACAGACAAACAGAGGAATCGAATGATATACAGATGGATGGACAGATGTTATTGCTCCCCTACCCCTTACACGCAAATAAAAGGCACATCTGCTAATTTGAATTGCTACATTTGAAATACTAATAATATGTTCCTCAAAGTTCAGGCAGCAAGAAAATTGATATAAAATTGCGTCGGTAAAAAAAAAAAAAAAGTGACCCGCCAAAGGGCCATAAGTAAATTGAACCTAGTAGCGCGAAACCCCCCTCCCCAAAAACGCCCCCCCCCCCCCCCCCCCCAAAAAAAGAACAGACCCCCAAGTGAAAAATCAAATATATCCTCGGAATCCCCCTTCCCCCCCCCCCCCAACAAATGATATAAAGATGGATGGACAGACACAGCGAGGATGAAAACACAGGGTGGCTGGCTAGACCAGAAAAGAAATACAGATGGATGTAAGGACAGACAGACCAGATGAAAAGACAGACATGTGGAAGGATGGATACACACAGACAGACAGACTGACAGAGAGAACAGACAGACTGATGGATAGATGGACAAACAGACAGACACAAAGTCCTGTCCATCTCTGATCTGAATTGTATGTGTATCTTGTGCCCTGCTCTCTCTCTCTCTCTGTCTCTCTGTCTCTCTGTCTGTCTCTCTGTCTCTCTCTCTCTGTCTGTCTCTCTGTCTGTCTTTCTGTAGGCATGGCAGGTTTTGGGCACCACTCAGGCTGAGAATGAGAACGAGCAGGCAGCCATCGTCTGTCTTCAGAGGTCAGTTTGTGCTGAGTGACGGTTTAGTGCCAGAGAAATGCCCGGCTCATGTGCAGTGCAGCAGGTCAGCTCTACTCAGAGGTGGTGGTAGTGATAGTGAGTGTGTGGTGTGTGTGTGTGTGTGGTGTGTGTGTTTGTGTGTGGGTGTGTGTGTGTGTGTGGTGTGTGTGTGTTTGTCTTTTGTGTCTGGGTGTGGGTGTGCCTTATAATTTCCTCCGCCTATTCCCACAGATGTCCTGACATGCCTTAATGTGCTCTCATTTTGTCTGCATTAAGTCTTCTTAAATCCCTTAAGCAGTAAAAGCAGTGACTCGACTGGATAGTTGTTTAGTATTCGGTAAATTCAATATTTAAAATTATTATTAAAAGTAGTTACCTTCATACACAAAAACTATAAATGATAAAACTGGAATTTTGATTCCCATTCTCGCCCCGCTTACACTGTGAACAGCTTCGACACTCTGGGATTATGGTCCGGACTTTGACTTGGCCGTTCCAAAACATTAACTTTCTTCTTCTTTCTTTCTTTCTTTCTCTCTCCCTCCATCCTCACCTCCTCCGTTTGCAGGTGTCCTGGAGCTCCACCCGAATAACTTTTCTCAGTGCCTGCTGATGGCACTGGCCGTGAGTCTGACCAACGCTGGGGAGGCAGCAGGAGTGCGTGTGAGGCCGCTGCACCGCTGGATCATCACGCACAATCCCACGTACACACATGTCCTCGTTTGCAGGTGTCTGGAGCTCCACCCGAATAACCTCAGTGCCCTGATGGCACTGGCCGTGAGTCTGACCAACGCTGGGAGGCAGCAGGAGGCGTGTGAGGCTCTGCACCGCTGGATCACGCACAATCCCACGTACACACACCTTCTACAGGAGCGAAGCGCCCTAGATGGCTCTCCTCTGCCCCAGCGGAGGGGCTCCAACATCTCCCCCATCCCGACCCTCGGATGGTACGCTTCACTTTGATGCCAAGCTTATGTGTCGACAACCTTATACAACGTTACAAAGTTTATCACCGTCCAGAGCTGCGATCATTTGTGGCCAAGTCTTTGCAGTGCTGTCCAGTCGGTCAGAGGGAATGCTGACTGTAAAGGGGATCATCCTCCGGCACCGAATCAATGACCCCTGACCAGCCCTGGGATGAACTGGCATTTCATTCATGGTGCATGCTCACCAGTTGGAAAACAAATGGAATCAGTTACATCCCTTGCAATGCATTGTGGTTTATGTACAACCTCAAATCAGAAAAAGTTGGGACGGTATGGAAAATGCAAATAGCAAAAAATATACAGTGTTCCTTATATTTCCTTTGAATTTTATTTAATTGCAATCAGTATGAATAAGATATTTAAAGTTTTTTTTCTGGTCAACTTCATTTAATTTGTTAATAAACATTCATTCCTGCATTTCAGGCCTGCAACACATTCCAAAAAAAGTTGGGACAGGGGCAATTTAGGACTAGTAATGGGATAAAAAACTAAATAATAATGTGATTTGAAAACAGGAGATTATAATCATGGTTTGATCCAAAAGCAATATCCACAAAAGCATGAGTCTTTGAGGACTAAAGATATTCAGAGGATCTCCAGTTTATCAACAAAAGTGTGAGAAAATGATTGAATGTTCCTTAAAGAAAGATTAGAAGGGATTTATATATTTCTCCCTCTACAGAACATCATATCATTAAACGATTCGAGGAATCTGGAGGAATTTCATAAAAAGCCTAAACTGAAGAGGTGTGATCTCCGCTCCCTCAAACGGCACTGCAGTTACATTCACAAATGCCACTTAAAACGTTACTGTGCTAAAAAGAAGTCTTATGTTATAACCATGTCCAGAAGCGGCATCGGCTTCTCTGGGCTCGGAGGCATCTGGGATGGACCATCATACAGTGGGAACGGGGATTGTGCTCAGACCCATCAGTATAACAGACCTTTTTTGGACCAAAGATGAAACAAAGGACCATCCAGACTGTTATGAGGAACAAGTCCAAAAGCCAGGCTCTGTCATGGTATGGGGTCGGGTCAGGGCCCTTGGTAAAGGTCATTTCCACTTCTGTGATGCAGCATTAATGCAGAAAAGTACCCTGAGATTTTAGAGCAACATAAGCTGCCTTCAAGACGACATCTTTATCAGGGACGTCCAGCATTTTTCAACAAGACAAAACAGAAAAAGTTAGCACTGAAATAATTTTCTCGCGTTTGCTGACAAACTGGAGATCTTCTGATCATCTTTACTCTTCAAAGACTCAGCCTTTTGTGGATGCTGCTTTTGGACCAAATCATGATTATAATCACCTGCTTGAAATCACATTATTATTTAGTTTTTTAACTCATTTCTAGCCCTAATTTGGCCCGTCACAAGTTTTTTTGGAATGTGTTGCAGGACTGAAATGAAGGAATGGATGTTTATTAACAAATGAAATTAATAAATGAATAAATGATTGAATTTTCTTTGTGTGTGTGCAGCTCTCAGCTGGTGGAGGTGTTGGAGCTCTATCAGGAGGCTGTGCAGCAGAACCCAGGCATCGTGGACCCGGACCTGCAGACGGGACTCGGCGTGCTGTTTAACCTCAGCTCGGAGTTTGATAAAGCTGTGGATGCCTTTAACGCAGCTCTTTCCGTACGGCCCGAGGTAACGTGCTCGTAGCCACCAACGTAACAATATGCGAAATCGTAGCACTTCATTCCATTCCAGCAGCAAACCCGCTGTGTCTCTCAGGATTATCTGCTGTGGAACCGACTGGGCGCCACGTTGGCTAACGGAGACCGGAGTGAGGAGGCTGTTGAGGCTTACACGCGAGCCCTGGAGCTGCAGCCCGGCTTCATCCGCTCCAGATACAACCTCGGCATCAGCTGCATCAACCTGGGAGCGCACAGGTAACAGGATGGAGAGCTGACCGTACCATTTGTGCAAGGGTTTTTAACCCTGCATCTTCTGGTCAGAGTCACCAACTGTGGCTGCATGACCCCCCCATCCCAGCCAGAAAGGCCCAGAAGCCGCCCAAATCGTTGTTTCTATCACAAATAATACCTCCTGATGTCCTGTTTTTGCAGAGAAGCGGTGAGCAACTTCCTGACCGCTCTGAACCAGCAGAGGAAGAGCAAGAGCCATACGGTCATGTCAGGCAGCATCTGGGCGGCCCTTCGCATCGCCCTCTCACTCATGGACCTTCCTGAGCTTTTCCACGCCGCCAACATGGGTGACCTCGACCTCCTCATGAGGGCCTTCAACATGGACATGTGAACCAAAAAAAAAAGATCATGCTGGCAGATTTAACTCTACCGTATTTACGCTGTCTTAGTGCGGCTGTTTTATTTACTACAGATTTGCAGTTTGCACAGATGAGGTATATTTTATACAAGAGATGAAACGACATTATGACGGTGAATGCTTGTGTGTGTGAAAGAGAGAGCGAACAGAAGCACAATTCAGTTATAATATATGAAATGAACGCTCTTTGTATCCTTATAAACCAAATCGATGTAGCATGAAGGAAACTTCGGTAAGCACACAACCTTTAATGACCTTCGATCCACCCATGTTCACCAGGTCCTGTGCTAAATCATCATTAAATCACACTCATTTATGTGCCGCCATTTATTATAACCTCCACATCACTGGAGTATACAGACAAAAGTATTGGGACACCTCCATGTTACACCTACAGGAGCTTTTCTGAGGTCCCATTCTAAATCCATGGGTATTAGTATGGAGTAAACTTGATTTAAGTTGCTGTGGTTCCTGTATTTTGTCCATATAGTGTATGAGGTGAGACAGATGCCAAATCCCTTATTCATTCCTCAACACGGACAAGATAGACACATAATATGTGACAAAAGTGTTTTTTGTCCATGTTTTAACCTTGCCTTTTTCCTGATCTACGCTACAGGTCGTATAAATAAATAAATAAATAAATAAATAAATAAATAACGTCACAATAATTGTACTAATTTGCTGACTAGCTAGCTCGGTAGGCTTTTGTAATTGTTTACTACAAATTAGTATATTTAGTCATTTAACCTCACTATGTCCGTGTGAGGCTGTTTATTATTCTATACAATCATTGTTTTATGTAACTGCACCATTTAATAAGTTCTTGAGACGATTGCACAGTTTGTGTGATGCTAAACGGGCAGCTTCAAGCTTGTTAGCCATATTAGTCCTGTAGCGCCGCCCCGAAAAAAGAAAACTTCAGATACTAAAACTTGGTGAGACTTGTTGTAAAAGGAGGAACGTTGCTTTAAATTGATGTAAATTATTTTTAATGTCTTTTATTCCTGAAAATATCGTTTATTATTGGTGTGAACTCTAAGTAGTAATTCTTGATTCCCACCTCACGATGGCACTGTTGCTACATTAACACGACACCCTCTGGGTCACAGCAGCCTTTTTGAGGTGTGTCGTGTGCCCAGGTGTGCCTGGCAGGATGTGTTGCCGCGAGCCATCTGTGTTCCAGCGCGCCCCTTTGACTGCCACCATCTCGGGGGCACCGCGGGGGCTCGACTTCAAACGCTTCGCGTGAAAGGTCACGGCACAGAAAAAAGGCCCCACAGCATCATGTTGAAAGTGGCTGTGGAAGTGCAGCAGCACGAAAGGCCAAGCAGATACTAAACGGATAAATCTCGAATAGATTCGGGTGACGAACGGGTGGAGCTTTTCTAAGGTCAGAGTGTGTTGCCGGGTATTTTAGGGTCTTTAGATACGGGACCTGGTATTATTGTTGGCATGGGTATGGTTACCAGCATGTGATAGACTAGATTAAACTCGTTAATACAACTATGCAAGTCATATGTTGATTATTTTCGCTCGATTTCTCTCACACCTCGTTGTATAATAACAGGTCGCCTCGCCATGCAGCCAGGATTGATTTAATGTGAGAGATAACCGCGGTTTGGGGAATCGATATGACTACGCATGCGCAATAGCCCGTAATGTAGCATACGGTAAACGCTAATCATAAACGTATAGCTAAATGTTTGCTTTTCACTCATATTCTGTATCATATTACTGATTTAGACTTTATACTCTAAGAACTATAACCCATAAATCTACGACAACTGATATTTATTGATAAACTAGACCTATTTATTAAATTCCAGCATGTTTATTCTACTTGAATGTCCTTCATAACCTCCGACGTTTTGTACATAAAGCCGTCCAATTTTACCTTTGTAAAAAGGTGAAATATAATGTATTTATAATCAATAAAATTATTTTAGAAGGAGTTGATACATATTGGTCTTCGGGTGTGTTTTCTGTCTCGCGCCATGAGCGCAGGAGGATCTTAAAATGTACGTCCATGTTCTGATGACGTTATCATCCTTATTATTAAGCTAATTAACCCACTTAACCCATATACAGTACAATAGGACACAAGTTGCATAAAATACAATTCCATATATGTGTTTGTGCTTTTGTATGAAGTAGCAGCTGAGGGAATCCATGGCTGTTCCACATGTAGATCCACAGCCCCGACTGAGCAAGCCTAGGGTAACAGTGGAAAGGAAAAACTCCCCAAACATTATAAAGAAGAAACCTTGGGAAATCCAAGACTCAAAAACCTCCTTGGGCAGCCTAGATGTTATATCTAAAAATAATAAATAAATAAATAAATAAATAACATATGTAAATAATATATTTATAATAGTTTAAATACAAGGAGCCTAAATAGAATAATTAAAATAGAGCATATAATAATAAAGAAAATATGATTACTAAAATTAGGATATATTACATTATAAAAATGTAATATATAATTTAATAAAATAAAGATTATAATAAGATATAGAATACATTTAAATATAAAATGCAATATAAATAGAATATAATAAAAATATAAATACTAAAAATAATAAAATAGAGAATACAATATATAAAATAGAGAATATAATAAAATAATTTGTATAATAAAATAGAGAACATAAACAAAATATAGGATGTAATAACAGTGGTTATAATAAAATAGAATATAAGTAAAAGAGAGAAATTAATTAAATATTATATATAATAATAATAATAAACAAGAGAATATAATAAATAAAGTAGAGGCTATAATAAAATAGTTTGTATGATAATATAGATAATATAATAAATGAAATAGAGAATATAATAAAATGGTGTGCATAATAAACAAGAGAATACAATAAATTAAACAGATAATAAATAAAATAGAAGATATAATAAATTAGAGAATACAATAAATAAAGCGGTGTGTATAATAACAAAGAACATAATAAAACAGGTGGTATGCCTATAATAAAATAGAAAATATAAATAAAGTAGTGTGTTTAATAAAATAAACAGAATATATATTAAACTAAATATAAAATACAATAAAATAAAGAATATAATAAAATAGTGAGCATATTAGGATAGAAACATATAATAATTTAAATATAGGAAAAAAGAAATATAAACATAGTGAAACATAAAAATATACTTAAATAATAATTATAATATAAAAAATAATATATAATATAAAGCTCTTATTACTGAAGCCATGACTACTACTGTTTTCTTTTTAATACAGTCTTCAGACTAACAAGACACATTATAGAAATTGACTTTGAAATTTCATGTGATTTTAACAGTCATTATCCAGTTAAAAACCCTCGGTGATACAATATTTAACCTGGTTATGTTAAATTGCCTTACTTAACCAGGAACGGGGGGGGGATGATCATTTTACTTTTGTATCCCTTTATAGTTACTATATAATAGATAATGTACATAACATAGTGACATTCTCATTTCCTGCTGCTGTATTGCTATGGCTTGTCCCTTTAAGATTTTCAAGCAGCCCACACCCCTCCACCTTGGTGTAGCATCCCGCTCTAGATGCCACTCCAACTAGGTCCCGTTAAGACGTCCACTGTGCCAGCACTCTGATCCACACTGGAAACGTGCTACGCTGAGAAGGACTCACCACTGGGGACCGACACACAGGAGCATCATTAGGTAAGGACATCTGCTCCATTGTTTCTCTATTGGAAGGGATTTATTGGTAGGAATAGACGTGTAATTTCATTTATCTTTACTTTACGGCCTGCAAAAGATAAATAGGCTGAGGGTTTGGATGCCAGTGATGCTCCAATTCCCAGCAGTAGTCCTCCCATAATGATGAACACATTACTCAGAAGCTCAATGAATTTGGTTATTACAGAGTGAGACTATACTTTAGTGTAAATAAAGCAGGTCCTTTTTAGTCTTTTTAGGGTTTTACTGAATGTGTGTGTTTGTGAGGCTCCCGCCCAAGGGATGTGGTTTTGAAAATGAGATTATAACCAGAACAATATCCACCTAAAACCCACTAACACTGTAACAAAGCTCAGAGTGGGTACCTCCCATGGAAATGTAATGCTTTGTGTAAAATTATACAGCTTTGCACTGAACAATGGGTGTTTAAAAAAATCATAGACAATAATTAAGGCCAAAATGTAATATTTAATACAGGTTTTAGTGTACATGTTCTATTTTTACACAAAATCATGTAGTCATGTAATGCCACTCTCTTGTGTCACACATTTGCTCTGGTGCCAGTTTCCTAAAGCCCTACGCTGTTGCTCCTTAAAAGAGTCGACTCCATGATTAAGAGTGGAAATATAGAGTCGACTCCATTTCCGTTTGAATCGATTTCACGCCTTCATATACTTTTATTAGTAGTTTTCAAACAATACATTGTGTACATGATTAAGGCCCCACAATTGCTGGGAATGTACAGTTTTATCGCTTTTGTTTGTACAAGTCATTTAACAAAATCACAATGAATGAGATTAATATTTTGGTCAATCAACAGCGTTTCAAACCCGGATCATAATACGCAATACGTATTTAAGTAATAATTACACTATTAATTTAAGTGTCCTAATTTCCTTTGGCGTTGAAAAGCAGCACAAATTATATTTAGTCGATTTTGAGAACCGACTCCGTCTATCGATATTATTTGGAATCAGAATCGGCTCGCAGTCGATTCCTCAATTTCAAGAATCGAACTTTACTTCAGTTGCTTTGATAATTGAGGAAGCTGAGGGACGATACCATTCTTGCTTCAGGGGGGGGTACTAAGTGTCATCGTGTACATTTTGACCAAACATATCCGACTACCAATATCTTCACTGAAGCAAACACCTGATTCTACGTTAATATATTCGATTGTGACCAGTCTATTGATTGTTAATGTTTTTGTTGTAAATTGATTCCTTTATCATTCTCTACTCCCCGTTTCTCCCGATCGTTGCCGCGCTCCAATATCAGTATGGGTGTGGCGGTAATCCCGGTATGAATTGGGGTTAGCCTGATTGTTGCTAGAAGTTAGCGGCTCGTTTTTGGACTAAATACGCGATAAAATGAGCGCATCGCACCTTTAAGAGTTCCGCCTGCCTGTTCGGGAGCATGACCGCGCACTGACGGAGGCTTTGCCCCCGGATTTTGAGCGCTATCAAACAGAAGGTAACGGCTTTATTCTTTCACAGCTGACTGCTAGCGGCTAAGCTAATGGTAGCAAGGAAGCTGCTTTAGTCTGTAGCGGCTGGTGTCAGCGAGCTGGTTTATAAAGTCTGCTTAGGGTTTAATTTATTTTAATTGTTATTGGGTTCTTATATGACGTGCAACGCGTGGTTTAAACCTTGACACAGACGCGTTCGGTTGGGTAGCGGTGGTAATTAGGTGAACTAGCTGGAACTGGGAATGTCAACAATAGTACCTACAGTAACAGGTCGCGTTTCTGACGGATTAGGATTGATTTCTAATTGTTATTAAATATGTTACTGTCACTGATCAACAGCTGGCTGTCAGTGTATGAGCTCTGTAATACATAAAATGCCATAGCATTCATTCCAGACTTCCTTCATAGTAATAAACTACATTTACCAGACGCCCTTATCTCTTAAACCTGATTCAGTTTGAAGGTACGGTCTGAAAACTGTGGGTTAGGGACTTTGCTCAAGGGTCCAACTGTGCCAGAGCTTGAGGCTTTAACCCATGTCCAAGGTCTAATAGCTTAACATCTGTCATTTCCAGTGCACTGTAGCTCAGCTGAATAATTTACAGCACGGATCAGTCCATCACCGGACCATCACCGGTCCGATACCGATTACTACAGATCGTTTATGTCCGATACACATCCATTACTGCTGCTTAGCCACAGTTTGGCTTCTGTTTGTCCCATTTAATGATTACTTTACAGCAAACGTCTTTCTTTAAGCAAATTAAGGCAAGCCTAAGTTTACATTTACAGCATTTAGCAGAGCGACTTACAATTGATACAGTCTAAGCAATTGTGGATTAAGGGACTTGCTCAAGGACCCAACAGTGGCAGCTTGGCAGAGGTGGGATTTGAACCCTGGACCTTTTGGTCCATAGTCCAGTACCTTAACCGCTAGCGGTGGTAATTGTCTGTTTCTCTGTGCTGCGGTGCAACAGAATAAAAGCCCCGTGTAGGAATGATGCTCTCTGCAAACTGCGAAATGATTTACTAAAAATATTTAATTATTATGTTATTATATTTGGTTGTTATCTTTTATTGGGGTGGGTATTGGAAACAACCTCACATTAAGTGATGAAACATTGTGATACGATGCATATTGCTATATTCCACACAGTTCACTGAAAATATACCAGTTATGTTGTACGATCTGAGTCGTCTTAATCCACCACATCACATTCATAGTTCAGCGATAAACTGAATCAAAACACTGTACTGCGCCATCTACAGGAGCGGAGATTGTAGTTTACAGCCCATTTAAAATTTTCGTCCTTTAAAAGAATTGATGTTTTGATCTGAAAATTGATGTCACGAAAATAAATATTCCAATATATTACTCTATCGCTTTTTTTCTTTATTGCTTTTTGGCACAACCATATGTATATTATTGTTCTGTATTCTGTAGTTTATTTTCTCTTTTATTATAAGTTTCGTAACGTTGTTTCCTTTACTTTATTGTAGTCTATACGTTTTTATTTATTATATTTGTCTTTTGTTTATTTAAACTATTTTTTTATATTAAATAAGTAATGGGGTGTGATCATACAATTATTGATTTTACGTTCAATAGAAGGTGTTGTTTTTTATTTGTGAAGTATAAACAATGCACATTTCTTTGCATATGTTTCTAAATGAAAAGGTTTAGTAAAATGCAATTAAAGAATTTTACTAACTAGAGATTTTAATAACTAATTGCTATCTTAAAGTGAAAATGACGCTGTAACACCTTTTTGTATCAGGTGTGCATGAAAAGCACTAAACAAATATCTATAAACATCCCGAATCCCTTCGGTTTCCATTGGAGAAGATATGAAGGAAGTTATGCCCTGTATGATGCGTCATTGCGCCCTCTGGTGTTCAAAGAATGCAACCACATTATTAGATCTCCATACAGAGAAGGTCCATATCTACGTGACATTTGTGCATCGCTGTGCATCGTTACACCATTATTCATTGCAATGAATAATGCAGCTAAATATGGGATTAATAATATGAATGAATAAAAAGTCCTCACCTTAAGTTCAGCAGCACCGTTCATGCTGCCTAACAACAAACACGTCTGCAGTTCACAGCTGTTATTAATAAAAGCATTGTGATTTCGTTGTTACTACTCTTTAGCTTTAGTTGCACCCTCTTGTTAGATACGTTGAGCTGTAACAGAATTTAAATAAAATGTTAATGATATCGGCTCGGTTCTCGTATCAGCCCATACCCAGAGTTCAGGTTAGGTTCTGGTTATTTGGAATATAAGCTGGGATCTCTGCTGTACACTCAGACCTCCCTTGTCAGACAGTGGTTACTTAAATTCAGTGGGTACGATTCTGACTGACCTGTTCATATTTACGCTAAAGGTTAGGAGCGTAAACAAGAGTTCACAAGATAGGATTTTTTATTTCTGCAGTGCAAAATCACACACAAGTATTTAAAAAATAATAAAGAAACCCGTTATTCCTTGAATACAATTAACATAATTGACTAGTAACAGAGGTTTATAATTGTAAACAAAATGTTTTTGTGTAGCCGCACCATATCTTAAATAACTGAGTCAGAATATTTCTTTTATGTGTCTGGTGAATAACAATTCAAAACAACTTTCTTTGTATAAAAAATGTAAATAAATAATAAAAAATAATACATAGTCTAGCACCCTCTGGTGTTTAGAAAATGTAATTGCATTATACAGCACATCTCTCTTAAGCTGTTTTTAATACGTTGTTTACATTCAGCAACTGTTTCATGCATTCTGATTCGTGTAATTTTGTGGGGTGCAGTAAACCTGACAGCACAGGGCTTTTACTGACTTTATTTCAGAATTCAGTTCAGGTGTGTAAAGTTTCGTTTTCACTTTCCCCCCGTTTGAGACGTTGAGAGAGGTTTGAGACGTTGCTGAGGTTTGAGGGGTTTTTCTGAGGAGAAGGGTGCGGTATAGGTTCGTTGTGTTTTGAGTGCTACTAGGTCTAGCCAACTAGTTTCCCTAAATACCGCATTACTGGTGAGTCACTAGGGGGCAGTGATCCATTTTGAACACAACTGCTGTTTTATATTTCTGTTTGGAAGGAACAGCTCCTGAAACGTTCGGAATAAAGGGTTTAATGAGACGTTTAAAACCTCATCACCCCACTGAATATGCAGAGTTTGAGAATGGTATACAAAGCGAAAGGGCTAACGCTAAAGCTCGCGAGAGAGCAGAGCTAGGCACGAGCCAGCAGCCCCCACTTGGCTCCCCCGGCTATTTAAAAAAAAAAAATCCAATGAAACTGGTAGATCCTTTAAATTGCCTTAATACAAATTTTTGGTCATACCTTCCAGCGCTATGACCCGAACCCGAGGGGAGAAAAAATCCTGTATAGAAACAAAAAAATGCATCAAGATGCAGCAATAATCGATTAATAATCACATCGCCCACTCTGAATCGTAATTGAATTGTGAGGTCCCTAGAGATTCCTACCCCTAATTATTATTGTTATTATTGCAGAAGCAGGATTTCATGGTTGTAGTTGTGTCGTTGTGGTGGAGATCTTTTGAACTCTTTTACATTGAACTCATTTTCATCATGAATTAATCTGCTGAGTTTTATCACAATATCAATGTGAAATGGTAGAGCTGGCATCATATGCTACAATCTCTCTGTCATGTAAGATGATCTTAATATTACAAAGTGAAGCCGGGGTCTGTATCTGATCATTTTTACTGTAGGGCTGCAACCAGCGACTAGACTGATGGTCCAATGATCTATCGATTATTCGAATACGAACTGCTCAGTTACCGAATAACTCTTATGTCGCTATCAGCCGTTCCATTTAGCCAAGACGAAGAATACCTTATTCAAAATTATTGCTCGTTTCATGTGTAGAAGGAGAAATCTAATAAAATAAGAAAAAGTGCTTTTTATTTGTTGAAGGTATATAATTCTGAATGTAATAAGTCATGTGATTATTTTATATAATAAATGTTTTTTCCAACGAAATTTTCTGTCCAAGCCGTATCGTGATTATCTATTGTTATCTGGATATGAAATTTTGGTCACATCGTAGGGCGACGGGGGCATCGGGGTAAGAAGTGAAGCTCATGAAGCCATACACCCATCGTGTGGTGCCTAGTACTGTTGATGTTTAGCATTTTTGGATCACTCCTGTTTCTCTCTCTCTCTGTTGGCCTCTCGCTGGCGCTCAGTGTTAAAGAAGAAACCGGGAGTGAAAACAGGAACCGAGTATAAATGGCTGGTGATGGGTTTATGTTGTTTTTTTAATGCCATGTTGTGATTCAAGATGTTGGAGCGCTGCCTTCATTCTGTTTAGCATCGATTCAACAAGGTGCTGTGTTGGATTTGAGCTTTGTTTTTAATGGTGCATTATCCTGCTGGAACTATCCATCAGACGATGGTACGCTGTGCTCATTAAGGGGCGCACAGGGTCAGCAACAATACTCAGGCCGGCTGTGGGGTTTAACCATGCTCCACTGGTGTGAAGGGTCCCAAAGTGTGCCAGGAAAATCACATTACACCACCAGCAGCCTGAACCATTGGTAGAAGGCAGGGTGAAGGATGGATCCGTCATTTTTTGCACGTCACAGCAGAGATCGAGATCAGACCAGGGAACATTTTCCAATCTTGATCCCGTGTGAATTGTAGCCTCAGTTTCTCATTCTTATGTTCTCATTCTGTTGCTGTAGCCCATCTGCTTCAGGGTTTGATTGTAATGACTGGTCATTTGACTTACTTTACCTTTCTCTCAGCCTGAACCATTTTCACCCAGAGATCTGCCCTCACTGGATATTTTCTCTCTTCAGACCATTCTCTGTTCAACCCTAGAGATGGCGCCGTGTGTGGAAATCCCAGTAGATCAGCAGTTTCTGAAATGTAACACCGCCAACCATGCCACGTTCAAAGTCACTTAAATCACCTTTCTTCCCCGTTCTGGTGCTCGGTTTGATTCCGTGCCGTGTGATGGGCTGATTTAGATACTCATGTTGAACAGGTGTACCTAATAAAGTGGCTGGTGGTAATGGTGTATAATAATAATGTCACTGTCAATATAATATATATTTAGCTGATTTATAACTAGTGCTTGCTTTGCATACTTGCACCACCTTTGCCAGATTTAACTTGGTTGTTGATGAGCGTTCTAGAGTTGCTTGACGGGTTTCAGCTCTGTTTGCAGGACGCAGTGCATCCTGTGCTCGCTCGAATTAAACATCGTCTCGAGAGAGGGCGAGTTTCATTTCTTACTCGTACACAGACTTGCAGAGTCAGACAGATGTGTGTGTGTGTGTGTGTGTGTGTGTGTGTGTGTGTGTGTGTGTGCGTGCGTGCATCTTGCAGCAGGCGCTCCCCTTACAGTGTGTCTCTGACTTTAAATCAAATACAGCTGTGTATCGTTTAACCTCCAAAAGACGTTCTGTGAAACAGGCCAGACATTTCCAAGGTCACATAGCAGCTTATATAGTTTGCACATAGTGTTTTATTTTATTTTACTATAACATTGATTAAAACACAATATGAAAACATTTGTTACTGTACAATAGTTGTTCTTGACTTTGTATCTTTTATGAAACTTGAAACGCGTTTGAAAACGAGAGTAGAACATTACCATTAGAACATTAGTAGAATATTACCATTGTTTTCTGCCTTTCAAGACTGTGATTCTCTTTTCTGCCAGCAGGTGTCGCAAGGCTTCAGTTGTACTAGTTTTGACTTCTACCTTCTCTTAATGTGTCATGGGCATTTCGCTGTGTCTTTTTCACATCGTCAAAAACGTGAAGATGAGTGCAGGAAGCTTTTTATAGTTTGTGTTTATATGATCTTGAACAGATCAGAACACGCTTAGATAAATAAACAGATGCTTCCATCCAGTCCCTGTGAGCTTTATCTCATCATTCTCCAGCCTTTCAGTTCTATTCCACCAGATCTGTTCTTTAATATCCATGTTTTTAGAGGCAGCCTGTTGCTCGTCCTATAAGCTCTTGGTGAGCTGTTCTGCCCGGCAACCGAGCTCTGATTGGTCAGCCTGATTTTAATGCAGGAATTAGAACAGGCTCCGATTAAACATTTATGCAGCGTCTCGGTCCGTCAGTTTTGGACTAATTTGTCTTCTTTTTTAAAACTTAGTGCGCTTTTTTTCATTCATTGTGAAAAGGCCCCAAATTAGAAAAAGTTGGGACGTTGTGGAAAATGAAAATAAAAACTAAATCTATTGACTTCTAGTCCATTGCACACACTATAAACCCAAAAATTTTATTTATTTATATTTTTTCTGGTCAACATCATTTCATTTGTTAATAAACAGGCCTAAAACACAGCTGTTGTTGGAATGTGTTGCAGACCTGAAATAATGAATGAAGAAGGAATGAATGTTTATTAAAGAAAATTTTGACCAGAAAAAAACATGAAATATGAGGTTCATATTGTCCCTGCTTTTTGTGATTTGGGTTAATAATTGTTAAATGGACGTCTGCAGTGCTGGATTTGGGGTGTGTTTAGGGCGTAGCATCTCTATCGCGGTGCGTGTACGATGTTTATTCCTCATAAAATGGTCGGCGAGAAGGGAGCAGCCCTCCTTCCTGTTTTTGAACTGCTGCAGCTCTGTGGTTCCTTAGAAACTCGGGGCTAAAGTGCACAGAGCGCTGCAGCTGCCAAACGCTAGCTCAGCGACTGAAATAGACCCAGCGCTGGTGGATTTTGGGGAAGTCGGTCGTAGTGACATTGGTGACGGGTGGCTGCAGGATGCCATTTTGCCAGGACCGGCCCGGCTGTTCGGCGTGGGTCGATGGCGTTCTGAATGACATCATGCGTGTGTGCTTTTTGCAGGTCTGTGTGTTCATCGGTGTGAGACGGGGAGAGGAACCCTCAGCGGAGGAACATGAGCGAGCTGGAGCAGTTGCGGCAGGAGGCCGAGCAGCTGCGCAATCAGATCCGAGTGAGTACTGGCCGTCTCGTACGAACACAAGTCTGCAGTGTGAGCGAGCGAGTGCTGGGGTCCGGGTGGTTCCCCAAAATGCCTCACTCACCACCGGGTTACTTCTGATATTAATATCATCAATGCGGTCGAATAAAAACCTGTTCTGGATAATCCCCCTAGTGGCTTATCTGTGCTATTTAAGAAGGTGATGGCTTTGTGGTGTTTCTGCTGTATTTGTTTGTATTTTTATTATTAGTTATAACCATATTGCAGAGGGTTGCCATGGATACTGCAGCTTAAAAACAGTCTAACTGATAAAATAGCATGTTGGGATTAAGATAAACTGTCAGTGCACCGGTGAGCTGGAACTCCGGCTCACTCAGTCATTTAAAAATTTTTTTTATATTGGTCTCCTTTTGTATTCTTCTTTTTCTCCAGACTTTTCAGGCTGTGATCTGGGCTTTTATACAGCTTTTAAATCGTTTTTCCAATAGGAACGAATGGGGTGCAAAAGTTTTGGCACCCTTCTCATATCACAATCTTACAAATACATTAAACACCTCCAATCACATGGGCTACCACAACAACCACCTAACAACCACTTGATACACCCTAGCTACCATTTGGGAGTCCATAGCAACCAGCTAGGAACACCGTAGCAGCCACTTAGCAACCATGTGGGATACGAAAGCAACCATATAGCGACACCCCAGCAACCACCTAGCAACACCTTAGCAACCACCATAGCAACCATTTACCAAAACTGTCGCACCTTATTGCCCATGCAGCAGTAGCCTAGCCACTGAAATCCACTTTAGCTGTGCAGCCGTGCTGTGTTTCCTTCAGGAAATGCGCTTTTCTTGTCTGTTGTTATAGTATTAGAATTACGTTTTTTTTTTTTTTCCCCAGTTATTTCAATTAATTCAACTTTACTTTAGTCTCCTTATTCTGACCTCATTCTTTGTTTGATTTAAGTCTTTTGTTTGCTGTTTTAAAATCTTAATTTTCTCTGTTTTCAACATTTCATTCTCTAAAAGCTGCCTCATTCTAATTTTTAGCTTTTTTATTTCACATGGTTCTATTGTTTCTATTAATTTATTTTTATAAAATGTACCATTTTAAAACCTTATTTGTTGGTTTATTATCTTGGTTTTAGTTTGTTTCCCCCCCTGTAATTAAATCTTAATTGGTCTCTTAATTCATTTTCCATTTATCTTGTTATATTGTTTGTCTTTAACTTGTGTACCATTTCTCATTCTAGTTTAACCAGATTAAATTCCGTAATAATTGTGATGTTGCTTGTGTTGTCGTAGGGCACTGTTTTGCAGAGTGATTAAGCTTTGCTGAGTGTGCTTTTGTGCTGCTCGCTTGGCTGGTTTAAGCGTGTCATCCTGATCTTCTGCGCTGTGGTTTGTTCATAGATGGTGAAATAAGTTAGTTCGCTAGTAGCCTTTAGTGGTGACCGATTTCACACGTAGTTTGCAGGTTGACGTCTCTTCAGCAACATCCATTTTACACAAGATCTGGTTAATTTGTTGCAGGATGCCAGAAAAGCCTGCAGCGACTCCAGCTTGTCCCAGGTAAGCAATGCAGCTTCTTCTGAGCACGCGCTCTGTACTCTAAATGCACTGAAATATTAAACATCCGCCTGCATGCCCCACTGGTTTGGGGATTATTTTTGGTTCCCCTTGAGCGTTTGATCTTTGAATAGGTCCATCGCTGAGCACACTCGTGGCTCGTTTTGAAAAATCACACACCGGCCTGTAAACTTTAGCAAATCTGCAGTAACTACAGCTGTGTAGGTGCAGCTTGGATTGAAACCGTGGTTAGCTCTCTCTTCCTGTTTTCTTTTTGAATTTGAAGCAGTTCTGGTGCTATGTGTATGATGATATTTTATTTGAAACAATGCTCGAGCAATAAAACACGAGAGGGAGTCGGGCCGAGCGCCGGATAGCAGTACACCAGTGCCTCATGCGGGGAATAAAATCGGTCCGATTGGTGAGATATTATACTTGGGCCACTGTACCTGCTGTGTGTCTGTAGAATTTGGGATGTGGTAGAGCAGAAGATTCACACCATGACAGTGCCGTTTCTAAAATCTCATCTAGTGGAAGCCACAGCACATTGAGACTGTTTTGAGAGCAAAGGGAGGAGGAGCTGCCCTGTAGTAGCATAGCGTTCCTAATAAAGTGTTATGAGTTATGACTGTCTTACGTAGCCTAAGAATGGGGTAAGTTCAGCATGAAGCCTTATTTGGGATTCTTTTTCCCCTCTTATCTTCACCCCTCACATGCAGATCACAGCTGGGCTGGATTCGGTGGGCAGGATCCAGATGCGCACCAGACGGACCCTCAGAGGCCATTTAGCCAAAATCTACGCCATGCACTGGGCTACCGATTCCAGGTCAGTAAGGGAGAGGGAGGCGCGTAGGGGGAGGGGGAATAGAAAGTTCAGAGGAGAGCAGGAGGATGGGCGGGTTCCCTCAGAGGAAGCCCTGCAGGTCTGCCAGCGTACGCTCGATGAATAATGGAGCAGCCTGCTCACTGCTCGATGGTGGCCTGAGATTATACTGAATGCCTCCTGCTCTCTCTCTTTTTATTTCTATGCCTCGTTCTCTTCATAACACCACCCTTGCCTCCTTCATCTACTTCTCCGTTGGTCCGCCGAGCCAGTGGGAGCTCGTAGAGCTTTTAAATGTTATCAGCTACATCTGCGTTATGCTGTGCTGTCTGTAAAGCCTCACGTATCTGAAGGATTGGCTCCAGTCCTTATCGTTCCATGGGTTTAATAACCTAGACCATGAAAGTGATTAGATGTCTAGTCTTACAGTCCAAGCAGTTGTGGGTTAAGGATCGTGCTCAGAGACCCTACAGCGGCTAATCCAGTTAGCAGTGTGGGAATCCTTCTGTGAGACTCTGCATGCAGTTCCGTCTCAGGCAGAACTGTAAATGATTTCAGGTGTGCTCTGATTAGACGCTGGGTCTTACCACAAGAGGGCGTGAAAGTGCTCCCTATAGCGCTGCTCTATAAAAAGGCTATTGGAGGCTACTTTTGGGTAGTATACCTCTTGGTGACCTCTGTGGCGCACTCGAAGACGTAGATCTATAACCCTCAAGGGCTCGGATTGTACCTATAAGATTGTATCTATTAGTAGAGATCTGATTGTTCACTTATGATATGGCAGATGCATGGTTATCCGGTCAATCCAACAATTTCTTTTAGTTCTCTACAAATAATATCATGTATCGAGTCTAATATAAGCTTAAACTAAGGTTGTAAATAAACCAAATTTGAATATGCGTCACTGAACAAATTACTAAAACTAACTGTTCAATCACGCAGGCTGCTGGTGAGCGCCTCGCAGGATGGCAAGCTCATCGTTTGGGACAGCTACACCACCAACAAGGTGAGTACAGCACCTTACCTCCTCCCGGGGGCGACAGGGATATCGACCTAGATGTCGGGCTAAACGCGTGCCCTCCTTTTAGATCCATGCCATCCCTTTGCGCTCGTCCTGGGTGATGACGTGCGCTTACGCCCCCTCCGGGAACTACGTGGCCTGCGGAGGCCTGGACAACATCTGTTCCATTTATAGCCTGAAAACACGTGAGGGCAACGTCAGGGTCACCAGAGAGCTGCCTGGGCACACAGGTAAACCGTCTCACAGGGACCGTGACGGGCAGAGATGCCAGCTGAGCACCGTAAAGTTGACGGGGTTGGTTTTTGTTTCTCCAAGGGTATCTGTCCTGCTGTCGTTTCCTGGATGACAGCCAGATAGTCACCAGCTCCGGAGACACGACCTGGTGAGTACCGAGGTCCAGCTTTGTGCAGCGCTTTAGTGCGTCACGTCCCTCCTGAGGGCTTCTCTGTTGTTTCCCAGCGCTCTGTGGGACATAGAGACCGGTCAGCAGGCCACCGTCTTCTCGGGCCACAGCGGGGACGTCATGAGCCTCTCTCTGAGCCCGGACTCCAAGACCTTCGTGTCGGGAGCCTGCGATGCCACCTCCAAGCTCTGGGACATCCGAGACGGCATGTGCAGGCAGTCCTTCACCGGGCACGTCTCGGACATCAACGCCGTCTCTGTGAGTGTTAGAGCCGGCTATCGTCCGGGACCGTGGAGCTCTGGCTTTAAACTAGAGATGAACCGATGCCTTTTTCTTTCCTTCTGATACCTGATGTTCGAGTACCTGCCGATACCAAGTACCGATAAAGATCCTGTCTAACTGAACTACTCAATAGGTGCTGATGCTTATAGCGTTCCACTTTTTATAGACTGGCGCCTTTATTTTGGTAAAAGCAGTGTTCTGTATTCCAAATGAGATATAATAAGCTTAAAAATAATAGTCTCTCTCTCTCTCTCTCTCTCTCTCTCTCTCACTCTCTCTCTCTCTCCTTTCCTCTTTCAGTTCTTCCCCAACGGGAACGCGTTCGCCACCGGCTCCGACGACGCCACGTGCCGCCTGTTCGATCTGCGGGCCGATCAGGAGCTGATGATGTACTCTCACGACAACATCATCTGCGGCATCACCTCCGTGTCCTTCTCCAAGAGCGGCCGCCTGCTCCTCGCCGGCTACGACGACTTCAACTGCAACGTCTGGGACACGCTGAAGGGAGAGCGCGCCGGTGAGTGCCGCCAGCCTTAGTTACGCTCTGCTGCTGGTTTGCCATCTTCATGCGCTGGCCTGGAGGGGAGTTCTGCACATTTTAACAGCAAGGGCACAAATGTCACTAAACTCTCCCTCCCTCTCTCTTAAGATCGAGATAAAAAACCCTCTAACCCCGTTTCCTCCGCAGGCGTGCTGGCCGGACACGATAACCGGGTGAGCTGCTTGGGCGTGACCAGCGACGGCATGGCCGTGGCCACCGGCTCGTGGGACAGCTTCCTCAGGATATGGAACTGACCTGATTGGACAGGACTGGAGATGGGAACATCACTCCGACCAATCACTGCCACAGAGGAACCCTCCCCTTTCCCTCCCGATCCCTCCCTTTTCCAGGTGGCCTGGTCTCCTCCTCCTCCTCCTCGTCCTCCGTCATTTCTTACCAGACCCTGCTCTGTCCCGAAACCAAGCCCCCAACAACCCGCCCCCAAACCCCGGTGCAGGGGACAGGCCAATGTTAGGACCGTGTCTCTAATCTGTTGATCTATGTCTTTCTATCTCTACAGCCTCATCACCGGAAGAACCTGGGGAATAGACTCTGTGTGTGTGTGTGTGTGTGTGTGTGTGTGTGTGTGTGTGTGTGTGTGTGTGTGTGTGTGTGTGTGTGTGTGTGTAACATATTTGCTCTTCTGTGCTTATTTGTGAGACGGTGTTCGGATGTTGTGCGGATTCTCACGATGGCGCTGTTTGCCTGCGTCTGTCGAGCCAGGCTCTGCCGGGGCGTTACAGCCATGGTGCCTCCTGCTCTGCCGGAGCGGGTCCGATAGCTGCCGTTGTGCCCTTCACGCGCAGATTGTATTTGCCCTTCGGTTCCGTCAGTGTTTTTCATTTAAATCCTTTCTGCACGGCTCTGAACTAACAGCAGGAAAGAAGCATGGGCTGTGTGACCTTGTGATGATGATGATGCTCTAAAACCTAGGGGCGGTTGGTTCTGTGAGAGCCACGCCCATTCTGTACCAGCGTTTTGTAATCCAAAGGCCAGTGGTGGTGTGCTTTAGACCTTACGTTTGCCTGCTCAGCCACGGGAATCCAGCTCACGAAGCTCTCGGCACTGAGCCGTTGGGTGTCAGAGATCCTAGATGTTTAGGTTTTTGATCTAAAAGTGTTAAGTCACTAAGGGTGTCCGTACGGTACCCCCAAGCCCTTTTTTTGGTCCCAAATTGGTTATTGTTTGTTGCTGAATTGTTTCTTGGTGCCATAAGCAAAACTCGCCAACAGTCTTCAGCTTAAGCCGGTGTAGTATTGATCAGAAGGTCGTGTGTTCAAATCCGGCACCACTGTGAGCAGGACGTACGTAATCAGTAGTAATTTTTGGGATAGTTCGATACCGGTGGATGTTAGTATCTGCTTATGTCCTTCAGTTCCATCAGTGTTTTTAATTTAAGAGGATAGAACGGTTTATAGATCTTAGGAATGGTTAGAATATCGGATCCTTTCTATATTGCTCTGAAGGAACAGCAGGAAAGAAGCATGGCTGTGTGACCTTGTGATGATGATGATACTCTAAAACTACGGCTGGTCGCTTCTGTGAGAGCCACGCCCATTCTGTACCAGCGTTTTGTAATCCAAAGGCCAGTGGTGGTGTGCTTTAGACCTTACGTTTGCCTGCTCAGCCACGGGAATCCAGCGCATGAAGCTCTCAGTACTGAGCCGTTGGGTGTCAGAGATCCTAGATGTTTAGGTTTTTGATCTAAAAGTGTTATTGAAAGTCACTAAGGTCGTCCAAGTTTTGGTCCCAAATCGGGTATCCTTTTTTTTTTTTTTGCTGAACCGTTCCTTGGTGCCAAATGAGCAAAACTCGCCAACCATCTTTGGTTTAAGCCGGTGTAGTACGGATCAGAAGGTCGTGTGTTCAGATCCGCCGCCACTGTGAGCAGGACGTACGTTTTGTAATCAGTAGTGATTTTTGGGACGGTTACCCTAAAGCCAGCTCCCATGGGCTCTTTGGTGTTAGCATGGCACGGTGTCTCTGCTTATGCCCTTCAGTGCCATCTGTGTTTTTACTGTAAGAGGATGGAGCGGTTTAGAGATTTAGAAGATGGGATTCTTTCAGTGTCGCTCTGAACAGTATGAAGGAAGGACCTTGTAACGACTATACTCTAAAACGGCGGGCAGTCGCTTCTGTGAGCGCTGCCCCATTCTGTACCAGTGTGTGTTCTTTTTGTTTTTTAGTTGTAAGGCCAATGGTGGTGTGCTTTAGACCTCGAGTTTTCCTGCTCAGCCACGGGACCCCAGTTCATGAAGCGCCAAGCGCTCGTTTGCCTTAACTGAGCTGTTTAGGTTTTAGATCTAAGAGTTTTGGTCCCAAATCGGGTAACATTTCATTGCCGAACCGTTCCTTGGTGCCAAATAAGCAGAACTCGCCAACCGTCGGTGGTTTAAGCCTCTCTAGTCTGGACCAGAGGCTTATGTGCTTAAATCCGGCGCCACTGTGAGCAGGACGTACGTAATCAGTAGTTTTTCGGGACTGTAAGCCTACAGCCAGCTCCCATCGGCTTTTCTTCTTTTTAATGCTGTTACACCCATTAAACTTTCCCCAAATGTGAGGCGTGAGCGTCTTGTTGCGATGCCACGGGTGCTCCCCGCCCTCTTTCGAGCAGTCGTCGTACATGATGTAGTGCCGGCCGTTCCGAATGAGAACCAGAGCAATGAAGGCCGCTGTCGTGTGTAGCGCTCTTTCACGGATGCTTAGCTCCACACTTTTCTGAGAAGGAATCTTTGTTTTATATCTGATTTTCCTACAGTATTGAGTCGGTCTTTGTGCTGCTTTTGTTTATTTTTTTGCCATGCTTTTGGTAAGGCTCTGTTTATTATTTTTATTTCCACTTCCTAAACTTTGACTTTAATCCTGCTGTTCAAGCGGAACGCGATGTCCGAAAGTGAAGAATCGTTTTCTCAGTATAAAAACCGGCTACTTTTTAATCGTTAAAGCGAAGGCGGGGCTGCCTGTGGAGTCCCAGCACAGCTTTTTCTGGACGGTGAGACTTGTTCTGTTTCTTTTTATAACACATGATAAAACCCTACTCATAACCTGAAGTGGCGTTGCGTGCTTTGTTTGGTAAATCAGACGTGCTCAGTGAAGCGTCTGCACTGCGCCGGAGTTCTCTGGTGGTGTGCTTTACACCGTTGTATTAAAAAGGCTTACAGACGACGTTACATAAGCTTGTTGAGTTTTCTTTTATCGTGTTGCTGTTTTTGTTGTAGTCCAGGGTTTGTTTTGTAGCTTCAGGCTGTGTTCTGGTATCTCTTAAGAGGGAAGATGTTTCTAGGCAGTTTTGGAATTAAATATAGAATAAAAGTCCTGCTTTCAGAGGTGAGAGAGATTTTTAGGTTTTCCTGTTTTTTACTTTTCAGTTGTGGTTTTTATAACTGGGCATTGTCTCAAAGCAGCATTATAAGTATCTAAAAGCAAACCTAGGGCAATGGTGGCAAGGAAAATTCTTAAAATCTTATAAAGAACAAACGTTGTTAGGCCCAGTACTCTAAAAGAGACCAAACCTGCTGCCAGCCTAGATCTTATAAGATTCTAGGTGTAACAATTTAATTTTCCTCACTCCAAGAAAGAATGAATTTATTTATAGTAATAGTTTAAATACACAATAGGGGAATAGAATAATTAAGACATAACGTATTTAAAGAGAATACAATAAATAATATATTAATGAGGCCACACACATTACACATGGCCACAGGACGTCCTGCACATATCTCTGAGCTGTTAGTGTCCCTCGTATCACTACTAGGGGTGAGCGGCTATCATAGGCAGGATTGGCATCCCTACTCTGACTTTACCGTCATCGGATCCCAAACAGAACCTGGATTCATCACTACAGACGATACGGTTCCAGTCCGTGCAGTCCAGGCTTCTCGTTCGTGACATCACTGCAAACGCAGGTGCCAGTGGCAGTGGGCGCCGTGACAATAGATTTCCTTCTGCCAAGCTCCGGTAAATGGTCCGGGCAGAGACAGGTGTGTAGTGAAGGCGCCCCCTGTGTCTGGATGGGGGATAACCAAACTGTAGGAGCTGCTGGTGCTCGTCGGTGGATCAAATGATCCTCTCTACTGGGGGTCTGTCTGGGCCGTCCGGAGCCTGTTCACTGTGTGTGTGTGTGTGTGTGTGTGTGTGTGTGTGTGTGTGTGCCCCCATAAAACCACTGCTCCTCCTAACAGCTAGGTCAGGACAGCCCAGACCCAACGACCATCCTGCTTCTCTCCGTCCAATGATGTGCCCGCTCTCAAAGTCTGTCTCAATGACTGACCAAGAGGTACACTATGCAAAAGTAGCCTCCGAGAGTGTTTTTGTAGGGCAGCTCTATAGCAGAAGCACTTTTATGCCCTCTTGTGGTAAGACCCAGTAATTTAATCAATGAAACTTCAAATGAACTGCAGTCCTGTAAAAGGATTCTAATCCTCCGTGTAAATAATTACTTCAACCACAAAGTAAACAATGGGCCTTCAGTCAGTCAGGGTTCCAGTTTAAACCAACGGAAGTGGCTTCAGTGACTGTGAAAGATCAGAAATCCCGACAGCGTAAACCCAACCAGAGTTGCCTGGGCGTGACTCGAATTCAGAAAAGTCCTCACTTCCTCAAACGTCTCGAAGGGGAAATCCATGCTGTAGGGATGAATACGTGCTCTGGTTATGATGCAACCTCCACCGGCTCTTGCTGCGCTTTTGTTTATCGGTTACAATAGCAAGTCATTTTACAGACTAACAGCATGGGAAATGGAAATAAATTTAAAAAACGCAGTGTTTCCTACATTTACTTCAACTTTGAACCCAAGGCCTGCAACACATTCCAAAATAAGTTGGGACGGGGGCTAAATAAAAAAACTAAATAATGATGTGATTTCAAACAGGTGATTATAATCATGATTTGGTACAAAAGGAGCATCCAGGAAAAGGAGTCTTCGCGGAGTAAAGATGATCAGAGGATCTCCAGTTTATCAACAACTGTGTAGGGAAATGATCGAATGTTTGAAAACAATGTTCCTCAAAGAAAGACTGGAAGGGATTTATATATTTCTCCCTCTACAGAGCATAATATCATTCAGAATCTGGAGGAATTTCCTACAAAGGCTGTGGACTTTGTAGCCTAGCGGTTAAGGTACTGGACTATGGACCAAAAGGTCCAGGGTTCAAATCCCACCTCTGCCAAGCTGCCACTGTTGCCACTGTAACCCACAATTGCTTGGATTGTAAGACTGTACCAATTGTATTCGCTCTGGATAAGGGCGTCTGCTAAATGCTGTAAATGTAAACTGGAGAGGGGTGATCTCTGCTCCCTCAGATGGCACTGCAGCAAGAACCATCATTCATCAATAGCTGATAGAACCACATGGGCAAGGGATTCCTTTATCAAACATTTATCAAGCTCTACAATACAGAGTTACATTCACAGATACCACTTAAAACGTTACTGTGCTAAAAAGAAGCCTTATGTTATAACCATGTCCAGAAGGGGCGTCGGCTTCTCTGGGCTCGGAGGATCTGGGATGGACCATCATACAGTGGGAACGGGGATTGTGCTCAGACCCATCAGTATCACAGAGCTTTTTTTGACTAAACACAAAACGAAAAGTCCAAAGGCCAGACTCTGCCATGGTACGGGGTCGGATCAGGGCCCCTGGTAAAGGTCATTTCCACTTCTGTGATGCAGCATTAATGCAGAAAAGTACAGCTGTGCTTCATTGATTGTAAAACTCTTTAGATTTATCTATATTTCTGCATAAATATGACCTAAAACATCATCAGATTTTCACACGAGAACCCAGTTAAACAAATGAAACAAAAAAAAAGACGCGCCAAGCAAACGACCGGAGGTTTTACTGGTATGGCTGGTGTAGTGCATTTTAAAGATAAACAAATCTTAAGCGTCAACTTAATCGCGATTAACACTGTAAAACTGGTTACATTAAATATATTAATCGTCTGACAGCACTGGTGCATCTACAGAATAAATGAACACGGATTATAAAATTGTATTCGTTTCAGGTTGGATTAGATCGCTGCTAGCAGTTCCAGCACTGAACACTAGAGGGAGCATCGCTTGATCTCGCAATCTTTGCATTATGTATAATTGATCCTTATTTGATCATTGTCGTTATTCATTTTTAACTACTTTAAGTTGTCATTCGGCTTTAATCGGGCCCTGTTTGAACACCAGGTTTATAAGAACTACCCATGAAATACCAGAGCTACAGAAAATACGGTATATAGATAGAAAACATATACTTTTATGCATTTAGTTACTTTTTGTTAAAGATTACAGTCCAGTCGAGCTTGATAAGAGCATTATTATTATATTTCTAACATCAACGATTCTTTTTCCTGACGATGCTTAACAACGGTTTCCATAAGGATAAGATCACACAATAAAAGCGTTATTAGCCCCGAAATACGACCGGTTGTGCCAAAATTTGAACTGTACCTCCCCTCAATCCCTGATCATGACAGCAGGGGGCAGCAGTGCACTAATCTTACGAGTTTGAAGTAGCCCTTCTAAGTAAGTTTTAGAAGCCTTATTGATATTATTGATTAAAAATCATACAAATGAACTTCTCATGTTTATCCAACCACAGCAGCAACAGAATCAAAACACTTTCAGACCCGACTAGGGGCGATTCCTAGGATCAGAGCTTTCGGGGCTCTGAGCACCCAGAGACGCACCCCTTGAAAGTTAAAGTAATGAGCTTGATTTGAAAATGTAGGGAGTAACAAGCACAGATTTCTCTTTTGAAATGTAGTGAGTAAAAGTATTAAGTTAGAGAAATAATCAACTCAAGTACAGTAACGAAGCACTTATACTCTCTCTAATAATGTGCCATGTACAGGCTTCCTATGATCATGAAAAACCTGGGAAAACCATGGAATTTGAAAATAATGTTTTCCAGTACTGAAAAAGTTTTGGAAAAATAAATAAACCCAGAAAGTTTGGGGAACAAACCATTGGAAATTTGCTTAACAAAAATACATGGTTCGGTTCAGATTGACTTCGAAAAAGCAATATTGTTTGGATTTAAAAATACTTTTTAAATTGGGGCAGATCAGCTCCATTATTATGTTTTGTGCCCGTGGGAACGTCATCCTCCGATCTGAATTACAGCTTCAGGAACATGCCGATTTAATAACGCCTGACTTCACAGGAGCAAGTATGAGGCAGGGCTGAAGAAACAACAGCTCATTTGACAGGTGAAATGTGAACCGTGTAGGAAAACATGTGACTTTTTAAACATGAGAGAGGCATGCCAAGGTGGAGAGTAAAGAAATACAAGCACAGGGGCACATCGGTGCTCGAGCATCATGGAACATGTCAAATTCGGTTCTTGACGTATTTTGAGTAAAAAAAATTTTGTCTCAGTTCCCGTCAGTACTCAGTACTCAGCGACCTTGCTTAAACTTGAATGAGTCGAGCCGCATGACTCGTTTCATTCGATTCATGATTCATGATTCAGTACAGCTGAATCATGTATAGCTGTTTCTCAGTGCAGATCTGAGCTGTGTTTATCGTGTTTTTCTTTATTTCTACATCTACAGTACTATAATCTTAGTGATAATAAAACTCCATGGATCCTAAAAGCTTATAATAAGAGGAAACCAAAAGAAAAACAGGAACTGAATCCTCCAGAACACAGGCTGCAGTTAGTTAACCAATAGTGTAAGAGTCTTTTACTTTTCACTTTCAATCCATGACCCACTAACTGACATGAGATCAGCCCTTTACTATAAATAAGCTTTGTGGTGATGATGTTGGGTAGCTGTAGGTTAATGTAAGTGTTAATGTGGAATCGGCTCCTCTGTGATACAGTACAGACTCTATTAAACTCATCAGTTCATGATCCATTTACCTTATGATGGATTAGTTGAACATATCCCATCATAACTCAGGAGCTCCTGTACAGTACAGCTCCATTAATGCTGATAATGCCTTATATAGGGGGATTTTCTGGGGATCTGGAACACATTCATTCCATTTACATCATTCCTTATGGGAAACATTTGATCGGTTCTCATCGTTTTTGGTTCTCGACGAGCCTTTAGGGACGAATGAATGACCAGAACCGAGGTACTGCTGTGACTTGTTACTGTACTTAAGTGTTATTAGGTATCTGTACTTTATTTGATTATTTCTGTCATGGATACAAGAGCTTCAGTGGTGCTTGAGAGTTTGTGAACCCTTTGGAATTTCCTATATTTTTCCATAAATATGACCTAAAACATCATCAGATTTTCACAAAAGTCCTAAAAGTAGATAAAGAGAACCCAGTTACACAAATGAGACAAAAATATTATACTTGGTCATATTGAGGAAAATGATCCAATGTTACATATTAGTGAGTGGCAAAAGTATGTGACTGTAACTATTGATCAGTCCCTGCACACCGGCTTGGAGGAACTTTAGCCCATTCCTCCGTACAGAAACAGCTTCAGCTCTGGGATGTTTGTGGGGTTTTCCTCACATTAGCTGCTCGCTTCAGGACCTTTCCACAGCATTTCCATTGGACTAAGGTCAGGACTTTGGCTTGGCCATTCCAAAACATGAACTTTATTCTTCTGTAACCATTCTTTGGTAGAACGGCTTGTGTGCTTAGGGGCGTTGTCTTGCTGCATGACCCACCTTCTCTTGAGATTCAGTTCATGGACAGATGTCCTGATATTTCCCTTTAGAATTCTCTTGATATCATTCAGAATTTCATTGTTTCCATCAATGATGGCAAGCCGTCCTGGCACAGATGCAGCAAAACAGGGCCCAAACCATGATACTACCACCACCATGTTTCACAGATGGGATAAGGTTCTTATGCTGGAATGCAGTGTTTTCCTTTCTCCAAACATAACGCTTTTCTTATAAACCAAAAACTTTTATTTTGGTCTCATCCATCCACAAAAACATTCTTCCAGTAGCCTTCTGGCTCGTCCACGTGATTCTTTAGCAAACTGCACAAGCAGCAGCAATGTTCTTTTTGGAGAGCAGTGGCTTTCTCCTTGCAGCCCTGCCATGCACACCATTGTTGTTCAGTGTTCTTCTGATGGTGGACTCATGAACATTAACATTAGCCAATGTGAGAGAGACCTTCAGTTGCTTAGAAGTTACCCTGGGTCCTTTGTGACCTCACCAACTATTTATACGCCTTGCTCTTGGAGTGATCTTTGGTTGGTCCGGCCACTCCTGGGGAGGGTAACAATGGTGCTGAAATTTCCTCCATTTGTACACAATCTGTCTGACTGTGGATTGGTGGAGTCCAAACTCTTTAGAGATGGTTTTGTAACCTTTTCCAGCCTGATGAGCATCAACAACTCTTTTTCCTGAGCTCCTCAGAAATCTCCTTTGTCTCGTGCCATGATACACTTCCACAAGTGTGTGTTGTGAAGAGCAGACTTTGATAGATCCCTGTTCTTTAAATAAAACAGGGTGCCCACTCACACCTGATTTGGCATCCCATTGGTTGAAACACCTGACTCTAATTTCACCTTCAAATGGAACTGCTGATCCTAGAGGTTTCACATACTTTTGCCACTCACTAATATGTAATATTTGATCATTTTCCTCAATAAATAAATGACCAAGTATAATATTTTGGTCTCATTTGTGTAACTGGGTTCTCTTTTATCTACTTTTAGGACTTGTGTGAACATCTGATGATGTTTTAGGTCATATTTATGCAGAAATATAGAAAATTCTAAAGGGGTCACAAACTTTGAAACACCACTGTATATTAAAAACTATATACCATTTCTAAAGGTTTTTACATTACGGATTTTAAAACAAGTAGTGCAGTGGAGATTAAAAGAAGAAACTGGTGTAAAAGAAATGGACTAAAATGCAGAGAGAATGTTTCAGAGAGTCGATGACTGACCGTATTACTGAATATTACCATGTCTAGTTATGAGAGATTGTTTTTTTTTAAGTAATTTGTATATTTTGGTTCCTCATGTCTGAAAATGTTTTGATTCTTTTCAAGTTGACTTCAACTTTTAGTGGAGTAATTGTTATCAGATTAGTAGTACTTTTACGAAAATAAAGAGCTTCTGCCACCTTTGTGTACAGTTTGTTTCCAACGGCGAGGACGGACCAAACGGAGTCCGAAGTCCAAACTCAGAAGTGAATATAAAGTTCTGCGTGGTTTGAATGCGGTTCCTTCCTCATTTGTGTGATTTCATGGTTGTTTTTTCACTCAGCCATCAAAGAACCTGAGCCGAGTTACACACTGTGCCCTGAATAAATATCAGTGAGAGCCATGAAGGGCATCGGACCAAATTCCTCCAGAATCACTGCAGTCAGGTCTGAATTATAGACCGTGGATGTAACCCTGTCCATACAGTCTCGATCTGAATCTTTAACCCAGCCCTGAATAAAACTGGATGCCAAGTTCATCCTGGCATGTGGCACTACAGGAATGCAGGCCTGGGATCTGCAAGAAGGTCCAAATATCTCACACGTCCCGGAGAAGCGACTACCATCATCTGACGTCTCAAGTTCTGGGAAAAATCTCATGCCTAGACTAAATAACATGCCAATTTTCCATGCTGCTCTCACTCTTGTTATTCTGGAGCCCGTGGCTTCTGGACTCGCCTAAAATGTTCTCGCAAAGCTTCTGAACCAGTGAATAAAGGTGTGGTATCATTGTGCTTTACTTCCGTTATGACCTAACACATTGTACTGGCATCTCTTTCTCCTGGGTTCTTTTTTCCTGGCCTTCCTTTAGAAGAAACTAAAGAAACTCTAGGCTCTGGAACCCACCAGTCTCTGGCACACCCAATGCCTGCTGGATCCTGGAGTTCAGCATTACCTTGGCATCAGGCATCTGGTTGAGGGCAACCGACTCAAGCTTATCCACCAAGGAAATGACTAACAGCTCGGTGTATGAAGTCACAGCCACACAAGATTTTTGTCCAGAAAGTTACGTTTCAGTTTTTACACAGGTCTACATATTTTCCGTTTTTTTCTTTTCTAAGCTTCTAATTAGTGAGCTGACAGTAACGAAATATGTTTACTCAAGTTACTGTACTTAAGGAGGGCCACAATATTCAAAGGAGTTGAATCTTTCTATGTATGAATGTAATGATGATATATCTAAGTGATTACAATATTAGAGCAAAAAGATAAGTTTATTGTGGAAAACTGTACAGTTGAAATGAAATGAGGCTCCAGTTACCCTGTTAGGCCGCCTCTAGCCTGGATACAAGATGAGATACGGTTGGCATGGAGGTATAAAGGTTCTGTATGGCATCCTGTGCCACATTTACCCACAGATGTTTCAGCTGGGCCTGTAGACACCTCACACACTGTCCCAGCTGGTCCCATAAGTGCTCGATTGGAGATAAATCCGACAACCTGGAGACATTCCTGTTAAACCTTTGCTGTGTGTGGGTGAGCGTTATCCTGCTGAAAAATGCCAGTTGGAACACCATGAGGCCTCCATACTCGAACCCGACTGTCATCAGATCCCAAAAAGCCTGGATTCTTTGCTAAAGACGATACGGTTCCAGTCTGTATCAGTCCAGGTTTCTCGTTCATGACATCATTGCAAATGAAGGAGACGGTGGCTGGCTGTGAGTGGCAGGACATGTAATGGGCACCAGGACAACAAATTTCCTTCTGCTAAGTTTCTGTAAATGGTCCGGGCAGAGACAGGGGTATGTAGTGAAGGCGCCCTCTGTGTCTGGATGGCGAATAACATGGACCTTGCCACCCTTGCACCGTGCCATGGCCTCTATGCCACACCATGTCATCTTTTGAACATTTTACACCGTCCTGAATCACCACATTGATTCTAATCATTCCATGTGCAAAACATTAGGTCACCGCCCAGACTTTGGCACATCCCCCACTTTCTACAAAGGCAAAAAGATGAAGGAACGTTATCGGTAATCACGCGGGTCAGCGACAATAAATCATTCTTCTGATTTGGGCTCCGGGGAAACACTGCAGTCCAAACACCATCTAAACCGTAATGGATTCAGTGCAGAACGTGAACAATGAGCTGGCTCCACTTCTGAGCACGGATTTGGCTTTGTAAAATCGGCGACGTCAGTGTTTGGACTGCAGACGATCAGCGATGATCGATCCCTTCTACAGTTTGGTCGATCAGCCAGTAAACCTGCACTCTGGAAAAGGGCGTCTGCTTAAGCAAATTAGAAAGCATACATTTTAAAGCAGTTTGGACACAAAAATGTATTATATATCAAGTTCAGACCTGCTTAGAAACCTCAGGACAGGTTAGTGGTACTAAATGTTGCACAAATGTGTCATTTCATTCTGTACCTTATTTGTTTAGTAAACATAGATGCAGG
The DNA here is from genome assembly GCA_025084515.1 of Ancistrus triradiatus. NCBI lineage: Eukaryota > Metazoa > Chordata > Actinopteri > Siluriformes > Loricariidae > Ancistrus > Ancistrus triradiatus. The sequence goes on along the minus strand of JAJAGP010002142.1, from coordinate 53,409 downwards.
AATAACAGAGTTCCCCAGACGAGGTGGAGAAAAAACGCTGCATTAGTCACGTAAGCACGTCCGTTTAATTTAACACATCAAGCCTTGTAGGAACCTGCGTGTCTGCCAGCGGCCCACAGACGGCGGGTATGCTGAGCGCATGCCAAACCCTCACTGCAGGACCTGGAGTTACCTCAGATGCTCCGTAACCTGGCCATCTGCACCAGATCAGAGGACCTACACGAGACAGCTGGAGCATGTTCAAAGTCAGACTGTGACCATTTTCATTTATAAGGAAGAAACCTTGGGAGGACCAAAAAGGGCCCCATGGGATAGCTGCATAACTCAGCATGCAGTTCTGTCTCAGGCACCATCCACACACAGGGGGCGCCTTCACTACACGGCCCTATTTCTGCCTGGACCATTCCCAGGAGCTTAGCAGAAAAATTTGTCGCTGCGACCATTACATGTTCTGCCACTGACAGCCAGCCACGTCTCCTTCGTTTGCAGTGATGTCATGAACGAGAAACCTGGACTGCTATGGACTGGAACCGTATCGCCTTTAGTGGCAAATCCAGGTTCTGTTTGGGATCCAGTTTCGGTCGGTCACCCCTAGAAGTGATATGAGGGACACTAACAACTTAGCGATATGTGCAGGACATCCTGTGGCCACGTGTGGCTTCTCACGGCAGCAATTGTACAGTTTTCCCCGAATAAACTTATCCTTTCGTTCTAATATTTGTTGTAATGAGTGTAACTACTGTATGAACAGAGAGAGCATCTTTACATGTAACAATGAAAATAAAGTATTTATTCAGAGTAAATGTAATACTCTGAGGAGTATAAGAGAATAGAGAATGTAAAACTAAATGAACAATTGAGGCTACACTTACGCCTGCTCTCTGCGTTCTACCGGGTGGGTGACTCCTGAATCTGACCAAGAAAAAGCGATGTTAAAACAAGGATAAGAACTAACTAATGATGTATAAAATTAGCATATTCCTCTTTCTCTAAATAAAGTAAAATGTTACGGTGTGTGAGTGTGTTTTATGGCAGCCCTCTATAGCCAAGCTGGCGCAATTAACATTAATAAAAAATTCCATTTCATAGCCTTATTTACAGAGTGAGAAGCCTAAACCGTTTCTTTCCCCCTGTGCTTTTGGCCATACCTGCCAAAAAGTTCCACCTCCATGTGTCTGCGGTCCAGCTACCCCACCCGCACTCCTGGCTCCTGCTTGGCACATTTGTGCCCAACATGGATGGACTGGGATCAAATAATGTAGGCGTTAACGCTGGCTGTTTTACTGGTCCTTTGTGAGCGTGGGTGTTCCAGCACTAAACCGAATTATGGTTATAAAATATCTAATAAATCCAAAATATTCAACTTGTGAGACCTCACTGCTAAAACGGCGTGCAACAGAAAGCAATTAAGCACTTTGAAGAATTTAAAAGTTCATATTTATCGGGCATTGCCAGCGTGGCGTTTCCACGAAGAGCTCGTGTGATGTGAGCGCTAATGGTTTTGTTAGAGGACTTGTGTTGTGGAACTGGCCAGTTTTTCTTTATAGCTTTAGGGGTGCGAGATTTCTGAGCCGTGGCAACTGTTTATACTGAAGGAGAAAAATGTTACAAGTATTATACAGAAAACCGCTAGCGTGTATCCAGAAACACCTTCGGCTTACCAAACCCAACACAAATGTATAAAAGAAAATACCGTTAATTATCATCACGACTTTGACAAGCCTCACTGGGACCTTTTCTGTAACTTCTAAGCAACTAAAGGCCTCTCAGCACACCGGCTAATGTTAAGTTCATGAGTTTCACAGGAGAAACCAAACCCTGGTGTGCATGGCGAGCTTACAAGGAGACAGCCGTGACGCTCCCGTTTGCAGTTTACAACGAGGTATGCAGGACAGCAATTCTGAACAAACGACAATCGAATCTTGAAGCGATGGGCCTACATCTGAGTGGCGGTCTGGCTGAACTGGGCTTCGGTCCTCGTTATCTTGACCTCATGCATCCTGCCTTAGAATAAGGCAGAGCTGGTGGTTCATAGCCAAAAGTCCCTTATTGATCAAGACCGTTTGGGTTGCTTGTCGTCTGCCGCTCATGGGGTTGCCGATGTCTCCATGGAATCCCTCTTGGCTGTGGTTCCTACCAGTTTCTCCTCTTCTAGCTATGCTGGCGATAGCTAATGCTGCCGGGGGGTCTCATGCTACCCTTGGCATCAGTGATTGGTTTATAGACACTGTGCTCTTAATCAATAACTAATTACATTTTTCTGTTTTCTCTCCGAGCTGTGTTTTCCGTCAGTTCCAGCCCCCCATGAATGTAATCTGCTGTAGCTCCATCAAGCTGCTTCCGTCATCAGCTCAGCCCCATCATACCCAGGCCACTTAATGCCGATGTGCCATTTCACGTTTTAATTCGACCTTTGACTCCCATGTCCTTTAGTTTCCGCTCTTAGATTTATCATCTACGCTGCCCAAGGAGGTTGGGTCCCTTTTTGAGTCTTGGTCCTCCCAAGGTTTCTTCCTATAACTCAGGGAGTTTTTCCTTGCCACTGTCACCCTAGGCTTGCTCAATTTGGGATTGGACGTAGTTATTAGGAGATAATCTAAACTTGTAAAGTTGCTTTGAGACAATGCTCCATTGTAAAAAGCGCTATATAAATAAATCTGACTTGACTTGACATCAGCAGAAGCACACCAGGTGCCACTCCTGTCAGGTAAGCACAGGCACCTGAGATGACAACTCACATGGGCTCACCAAAACTGGACAATAGAAGAGTGGAAAAACGTCGCCTGGTCTGATGATTTGGCTTCCTGCTGCTGGTGTAATAGTTTGTGGGGTATTTTTTTGGCACACTTTAGGCCCCTTAATACCAACTGTGCATCGTTTAAACCCCACAGCCTACTCAAGTATTGTTGCTGACCATGTGCACCCCTTTATGCCCACAGTATACCATATTCTGATTGATAATTACAGCAGGATAACACCCCATGTCCTAAAGCTCAAATCATCTCAAACTGGTTCCACAGTTACAAGACTTCAGTCCAATACGGCACCTCTGGGACGTGGTGTAACGGGAGATTCGCACCATGGAAATCTGCAGCCAACAAATCTGCAGCGACTGTGACAATATGGACCAAAATCTCAGAGGAATGTTTCCAGCCCCTTGTTGAATCTATGGCATGAAGAATTAAGGGGGTACAGCCCAGTACTAGTAAGGTGTGCATAATAAAGTGGCCGGTGTGTATACAAGCTCTGCACTAACCTGATTAGTCACTGCTGGTAAACATCAAGGGCGGACGTCATCATCAGCCAGCTCTTGCACAGTCAGAAACGAGGCCGGTCAGCCTATTTTTAGCAGAACGCTCCCTCAGAGAGCGCCAAAACCTCCTCGCTGTGAGGCAAAATTTCTTCCCAGCATCACCATCACCGCTCATTACTCATACTGGGCAAGGTCAAAACACTTCATTGTCCAAATCCCAAAAGTCAACACGCTAAATGAATTACACGGCTAAATGGTTAGCCAGGACAGAGCGTAATGCATATTCATTACACGGCAACAACGCAGGCAGTGTTTGAAATGTTTGTTCTTGTGCATAAATTGGCCATGAGATGGTGCCAGTCACCACTGACCTTGCACCAGAATTTTATTTAATTAAGTCATAATTACGCTAGATCTAGCTGAGCGACGTTGCAGGTCTCTGTCGTAGGTTTTGCTCCACTCGAACGTCCAGGACCGAATGGAAACAGAAGATGGACTGCTCCTCACTAAGAGAATAAAATGAACCAGCAAAAACAAACAGCATCTGTCCTCGGTTTCCCTCTTCGTTCTCGATGCATGGAAGAAACGAATCAGAGCAAATCTATTTTAAATCTTTGCTACGCTGTGCAAATATCTTCTGTAAGCCTCAATTTACAGAAAATTTTAATGAGATAAACTAGTACTAAGTTAGTGCGCATGTGCAAACTATTCCCACAAAGTTGGAAATGTACGATTGTCCATAACTTGGTATTACGCTGACGCTATTGGTTATGTTCTCCTGGTATTCGCTAATAGAGATAGAGGTGCGTGATCCGTCACTCCACAGAACGTTTCCACTGCTCCAGAGCCCAGTGGCGGCATGCCTTACAAACACTCCATGCCTGGTGATGTAAATTCATGCCATGAAGCTCTCGGTGCCCGGATTTAGTGCTGATGTTAACATTACAGAGGAGGTCTTTAACAGTTATTGGGTGCAGCAGCAGAGCGTTGGTTGGCATCTTTTATGCACTATGCTCCTCCCTCAGTACTGGGTGTCCCCGCTCTGTAACTTTATGTGGTCTGACACTTGATTCCTAAACGCTTCCACTTTTCAATAATACCATTCACAGCTGATGGTGGAATATCTACGAGGACAAAGTTTCACCAACTGACTTGCTGTAACGGTGCCACCCTACTTCAGAACCACGCTCGAACCCAGTCAGCTCTTTAGAGCAAAACGTTACTTCACTGATGTTTTTAAAGGCAGACTGCATTGCTAGGTACTGGTTTGTATACAGAAACAAAGTTCAATGATAAAGAGGTGTGTCCCAATACTTTTGTCCATATATAGTATTTAAAAAGTCCTTAAGTTTTAGCACCTGTTTGCATTTAGTCTTTTTCTTTCCTGGCCAGTCCACGGTGGGTATGCCACATTTTAGCAATCTCTCTTTCCATAGATGTTTCCTGGTGAGAGTCGTGGTGCCAGCAGATACCTGCAGACCACATACCCCACCAGGCCAAAACGAAAGTTGTACACTCTTAGATTTCATTTGAGCACCTTTAGTTTTGATTATGGTGAGCATTCCAGAGTGTGGGACAGTGGGCACTATGCACGATTGGGGCTTTGCTTCATGCCCTTCCCTTCTTACCTATCGCTCTGGAATAGGGTCAATTTGGACTCATCTGACCATCTGACCCTTTTCCATTGCTCCAGAGTCGAATCCTTATTCTCTCTATTCTCTCAAACTGAAGCCTTTTTCTGATTATCCTCACTAAGTGTTTTTCTTAAGTCCCAATTCTGAGAATTCTCGTGGTATCGGGTGTGTGGAAATGCTCTTACTCTCACTATTAAACCACCATCCTTCCGGGTTTTAATAATGTTTTGGACAGTCACACTTCAGCATCTCACTGCTTCTTTTCTTTGCTTGATGCAGCAATAACTTGACTCTTCTGAAACACTTTTTCACGATCGCGGGATACGTCTTCTGTCAGGGTTGTTTAAAAACGAGAAGCTGCTCCAGTTAGGGTTAAACGAATTGTTACCAACTGAAACATTAATCACTGCACTAATTATCCAATCAAAGCCTCTGCCTCGTAAGTAGTTGCTTATTTGAGGCAGCAGATGTGAGCTTTTTGGCCACGAAGAGAAAAGCAAACCATTTTGGATAGATGTTTGGAAATCAATATTTGTTATTTCACAGCAAAGCTTCGCTTTATTTATTATTATTTGTTATATTCGTGTATTGTATTTTAGGTGTTAGTATTTGCGTGAGAGTGAATTTACCAATGTGTTCAAAATGGAATATCTCTGTTCTTTTTAGGAGGTTTGGAGAGCATTTGTCATGTAATAAAGCTTCACTATAGCTCTGTAGGCAACAACTTTGGGACCTGATCCAAATAATAAGCACTAGGACACAGAGGCCTGTGTGAGGGGGTAAAACAAGGCTGGCAGAAGCACAGGAATGAGCCGAATACAGGGCAGGCTGGAGAAAGTGCTGAGCGAAAATCCTGAGCGAGACAGACGGGATGAGGGTAAAACGAGGGTGAGACGAGGGATCGAGGGAGCTGCAGAGAGACGAAGTGACAGCTCGAGATTAATAACCAGATAGGCAACAGAAGAGGGAGTGGACGGACCGAAAGGAGGAGGGATCTGAGGAGCTTAAATACATCAGCGCATAGCTTTCTGCTCTGGAGTCCAACAGAAGCGAGGCAGAAGGAGCGTTTCTCAAGGAATAAGTCGGTATCACTGAGGGATTATACTTCATCACGGAGAACAAGAAGACCCTGAGGGGTGATTCCAACAAGTGTTGTAACCCAGCCTTGCAGCCGTCTTTGCACAACAGTACCACACATGGTGTGTTTATGGAATACACACTCCAAGACTCACAATTTACAGCAGACAGTTTAGACTGCAGCCACATGGCATAGAGAGGCTTGGGTAAGATAAAAGCCTGGAGGGGAAAGACCGAGGTTTGGTCTCGCTCCACTTGCACGTCAAAGAACCCTCACCAGACTGGCAACACATTCCAAGGAGCATCTGCGGAACGGAGGATCTCTCTCCACGGTTTAATTTTCCAGTCCCGAATCCAACACAGTGCTTAATGTGGAACGTCTACAGACGCCTGCAGGCACCGGGGTGCCTTCTCTTGTTCTGTCATTTCTGAGGATTAACCACGGATTGAAGAGGATCCACCACAGCAGGATGTTCTGTTTGCGGTACGTAGTCCTCTCTTAAGATAATCACGTTTAATGATCAAGGGATCAAACTTGTGCATTGAGGGTAATCTACAGCCGACAGGACTGAAGAACCATCTCCACAGATTTCATTCCCTCTCTTAAAACCATACAGCATTTGAGGAGAGTCTACGGTGCAAGATCCATCTCCAAGGTTTTATTTTCCTCTAAAACCATCGCGTTGCTTAATAAAGAGAACATCCAGGCATCAAGGACCTGAGGATCCATCTCCAAAGTGTCTTCCAATCATCTGAAAGGTGTGACTTTTGTGTCCTAAAACCAAGGTGTAAATTTGCTCTCTTAAAAGAATCAAGGGATTGAGGAACTCACATAATTCAAAGGCTTTACTTTGACAACTTCATTCATTTCTTCAAAACTCCCAGAAGCAAGCACTCATCTTCAACCAGGACTGGGATGGGACCAGAACACTGAGCACCTACCTACATCAAGCCCTCTGACCCTTCACCATGTTACCCTGGCATGGTCCAACAGGGCCTCTGTTGGCCCTGGTCTTAAGCCTCATGCTCGCCACGTGCAATGCCCAGGAGAACCAAGAGGGTCTGGAGTTTGAAGAAGACAGCAACTCTGTGAGCACAGAGAGCCCAGTAAGTATAAAACCAGCATCCATTAATGCACATGTGGTGCACATCTGTTCTACTGTATGGCGAGGTCGTGAGAGAGTCCAAGGGTTATTATACAGTTTTTTACAGGGTTTTTGGCACACTGGGTAAAGTAAAAAAAAAAAAAAAAAAGAAGAAGAAGAAAAGACTATCGTAATCGCATGAAAATCGTTGAAAAATTCTCGACTGAAGTCTAGGATCATAAATGTTTTGAACAAAACCACATGTAAACTTTTGGCACCCCTGCATTTAGCACATTGTACTCTCACTCTCTATGCCAACTTGACGTCACTGGCTTCTCTCATAATGCCTAGTGAGGTTAGAGATATCAAAGCAAGGATTCAGAGACTCTCTACACAACTGCAAACCCCTCCAGATCCTCCACTTCGATTCACCCACAGGTGTTCCTAAAAGTTTTATGTCAGGGATCCAGGGATGTATGTATAGGTTCTTGGCAAAGATAGTCAGATTTTCATCAAGATCTCCTGACACTTTAAGGAGACCATGCTGCCTACAAAGTTCTCAAAGCATTTAGAAGTCGACAGTCACATATCATAGATCCTCCACCATGCTTAACAGTGGAGATCAGATTCTTCTGTACATCTTTTCACACCAAACCTGCCTCGAGTCGTTGTTTCCAGAAAGTTGTATGATCATACAGTAGAACCTGGTACGGAGTCAGTGGGTTGGTTGTGTCATCTCCAATGTTTATTCTGCTATCATCCCCATGTTGATGGATGACTAAGGGAATTTGGGCTTTGAATCACCTCATATTTAGGGTACCAAAGTTCCAAGATCACAAAAAGTCTCAAACACCAACAAAACACCAGAAACTCTCAAACACCAACAACCCAGTGCCCAGTAGCCGAGTTTTTTGACATCTACCCACTGCATGCACCATCTTTCCGCTGTAGGGCTTCATTTCACCATTTAACTGAGTTCGTAGCGAGGACCAGACTAAGCAGTGTATGTCAGCGCCTCCAATGGCCAGCAGGGGCCACTGAGAGCTGTAACCTCATCCAACCTCCAACCTTCCCTCGCTCATACATCGCCAATTGTGTCTGTGCAATGTTCGGGCAGGGCAGATTCACCACTGAGCCTTAAACTCTGGTCTCCATGCTGATGGGCAGACATGGCCAGTTGTGGCTGTGGCCAGGCTCAAACATGGGCAAATTAGACCATGATTTGGCACCATAGTTTGGGTACACTTGAACTCTTAGAAGGAAATGTCAGTGCACACCAATAGCAGTTAATTGTTTGTGGCATAGATTCGTTCAAGGTGCTGGAGACATTCCTCAGAGATTTTGGTCCATATTAACATGACAGCATCACGCAGTCGCTGCAGATTTTTCGGCTGCTCATCCACGATGCAAAGGTACTCTATTGGATTGAGATAGTGGCGTGAGATTATTTGAGATTCAGGACATGGAGAGGGAGGCACGAGGTCAGCAACAATACTGAAAGTCACTTAAAGCACCTTTCCTCCCCGTTCTGATGTTGGTTTAATTGGCTGATTAGATATTTGTGTTAGTGAGCAGTCGAACAGGTGTACCTAATATATTGGCCCATGAGTACTCTAACGATATAAGAGGATACTGGAACAAAAAAGCTATAAGTGATAGAGAAATTCCTTTTCCTTTAATTTGTCATCTGTCTATGTAATACACCATAACACTTTAAAAATAAATGTTACAACTATACAGTAACTCAATCATCTGAGATTTAGGCATGTCAAAACATTTAGATAGTAATGACTCATGGAATAGCAAACATGTCTCTATCAGTGTACAGTAAACAAAGCCTGAGCTACAGTAAAGTCTGATGCCTCATAATAAATGACAGTCTTACCTGGCTGAACTCGCACTTCGGAGTTGACAGATAATCTGGTTGGAATGTTATCACAGAATTATTAAACACAAATTTGATAACAATCTCTTCTGCAGGAGGCTGTGTCCTCAGATATGGACATAAGCAGTCCTCACCAAACATGGCTGGTCTTCAGGGAGAACTCAAATAAGGGTACAACCAAGAGGCCCAAACAAAATAAAAGAACCTCGAAGGTAAGTTGGGTGTCTGTGGTGGCACAGATTCTGCTTACTGGAAACTGAAATAAGTCTAATTTATGAGCAAATGGTGCTGAATGAAACTGACAAAAGCTAGGTCAGAGTCAGCAGAGGTCACTGTTGCAGCAATGGGGCACGCTCCCCATCCAGCCTGCAGGACGCCCAAATTGACCGGTAGGCCAATTCTCCAAGTCTAGAACCAAGATCACCACAGTCGTTGGTTAGTGCTTTGTGCTACATGAGCTCCTATAACGTATAATACATAATGAATAATTTTATATATAATTATAACTGAACACTAGTCTAAAGTTTAGATGATAATAGGAGTAGATAATATCTGTTCCCAAAGCTGAGCTGGGACTGATCCTGCTGCTTGACAGTAAATTTTATTTCACCAGGGGGCTACAGTGGTGCTTGAGAGTTGTGAAACCTTTAGAAATTTCTATATTTCTGCATAAAATATCGACCTAAAACATAATTCAGATTTCACACAAGTCCTAAAAGTAGATAAAGAGAACCCCCAGCTTACACAAATGAGGACACAAATATTATTTACTTGGTCATTTATTATTGGGAAAGGATCCAATATTACATATTAGTGAGTGCAAAGTATGTGACCCTTCTGCTTTCAGTATCTGGATGTGACCCCCATGTGCAGCAATAATCGCAAGAAAACGTTCCGGTAGCTGTTGATCAGTCCTGCACACCGGCTTCGGAGGAAATTTTAGCATTCCTCTGTTACAGGAACAGCTTCAGTCTGGGATGTTGGTGGGTTTCCTCAATTAGCTGCTCGTTCAGTCCCTTCCACAACATTTCCATTTATTAAGGTCAGGACTTGACTTGGCCATTCCAGAACATGAACTTTATTCTTCTGTAAACATTCTTTGGTAGACGGCTTGTGTGCTTAGGGGTCGCTGTCTTGCTGCATGACCCACCTTCTCCTGAGATTAAGTTGCTGGACAGATTGTCCCCCTGACATTTTCCTTAGGAATTCTCTGATATCTTCAGAATCATTGTCATCAATGACTGGAAAGCATCTCTTGCCCAGATGCTTGCAGCAAACACAGGCCCAAAACCCTGATACTACCACCACCATGTTTCACAGATGGGTAAGGTTCTTATGCTGGAATGCAGTGTTTTCTTTTAAACCAAAAAGTTTATTGGTTCATCCGTCCACAAAAACATTCTCCAATAGCCTCTGGCTCGTCCACGTGATCTTTAGCAAACTGAAGACGAGCAGCAATGTTCTTTTTGGAGAAACAGTGGCTTTCTCATTGCAAACCCTGCCATGCACACCATTGTTGTTCAGTTCTTCTGATGGTTGGACCCCTGAAACATTATACATTTTTAGCCAACGTTAAGAGAGGCCCCTTCAGTTGCTAGAAGTTACCTGGGAGGGGTCCTTTGTGACCTCACCAACTATTACACGCCTTGTCTGGAGTGATCTTTGTGGCGGCCACCTCCTGGGGAGAGGTTATCAATATGGTCTGAATTTCTACATTTGTACAAAATCGGTTGATGTGGATTGGTTGGAGTCCAAACCTCTTTAGAGATGGTTTCTGCTAACCTTTTCCAGCATGATTGAGCATTTTTTCAACAAACTCTTTTCCTGAGCTTTCCTCAGAAATTTCTTTTGTTCATTGCAGATACACTTCCACAGACATGTTGCTGTGAAGAAGCACAGCTTTGATAAGATCCCTGTTCTTTAAATAAAAACAGGGTGCCCACTCACACCGATTGGCATCCCATTGATTGAAACACCTGACTCTAATTTCACCTTCAAATTAACTGCTGATCCTAGAGGGTCACATACGTTTGCCATAGGTCATATTTATGGAGAAATATAGAAAATTCTCAAGGGTTCACAAACTTTCAAGCACCACTGTATATTGCATCAGATCAGGAAGGTGTTAAAGACCCAAGTAACTCATTTTCAAAAGTAGTGAACTATACAGTCCCGATCAATTCCAGAGCCTATCCCTGGAATTCACAGGGTGCAGGTAAGTATGTCCAGCCTCTCCTCCCTCAGGCACATGGAGGGGCACCATCAGGACTCGAACACAGGCCACTGCTGTGGTGCACCAGCGCACTAGACCTCAATGAACAATACAAACTGGCACTAACCGAAGGTGTATCTAAGATGGGTCACTAAAGCTGTACAACCCCAGCACTACCTAACAGCTGTGTTTGTATTACTTTTTGAAAGATTAAATAGATTTACTGCAGCTTAAATTGACAGAACGAGGCTTCTTAGAATTAACAAAAAGTACCTTTAAGTACATATAATAATACACATTTCTTCAGAAAAGTCTCTCTTTTGTTTTGTAGCATGGTCTGCCTGGTCCACCAGGTCCTCCTGGACCTCAGGGCCCTCCTGGTCCGCCTGGTCCACACCTGCCTAACCAGGACGAGATCCTGGAGGATCTGCAGCTAAAGGTGACAGGTATGGAAAGACGTTTCCTGAATGTTAAACATGACTGTACTTAGAGTTTTCAGTAATCATATTGGCAGAGTTCACTGGCATTTTGGAACACCAAAAGGGCCAATATACAGTTGATTCCCTGTTATCTGAATGTACCTCGTTTCAGAAAATGATTCGAATAATGATTATTGGGATAGCATGAGCATAGATCCATTATTTAATACTGGAAAGTCCCTACCTAGTTCCTGCATATTCAAAACCAAGCCTACTTTCAAGCATAAAGCACCGCACAAGACTTCTGATTGGTCCTCCCGCATTCCTGTTATCTGCAGATTGAGTGGGATTTGCCTCTAACAAGCAGGGTCTGGTTTATCACTGGATAATACACTATTATAAAGCAGTTATCTCTGGTTCTTAATTCTTATTGGTTGAGCCAGGATCGAAGCGTTGCAAAACAGTTCATACGCGCTACGTGACACCTCGCACAATTGGATTGCGTAAAACGGCATCATACTGGGCAGCTCATTTGCAGCACTTCACAAGTACAACAAAAGGCTGCCGTCAGTTTTGATTTACTTGATGGATTAAAAGGACAAATGGAGGAAAGTGACGAAAAGAATTAAGAAAAAAAAAGAAAAGACATTGAAATTAACAACGAGCTTGCTGTCTTACGTGCCGGGATTGAACGAGTAGCACCTAACACTTAATAATAACTATTAATAGTAATAGTAATAATAATAATAAGAAGAAGAAGAAGAAGAATAAATCCGTCAATACTTTGGTGGATCACTTCTTTTCGCACTCGAACCATTTCTCAGAAAGCTATCGGAGTGAGCAGTGTGTAACCTCGCTGGTACACTCACTTGTCGTTATATAAACGAGACGTACTACACAGCTCAAAATAAAAGGTCTGATAAATCAGATCGAGTTCAAGTTTAATCCTAGCCGTAGGACACCATTTCACAGCTGCCTGTTGCAACCCCGTCGTACAGAACTATGTGTGTAAAACATCCAGCCTGCGTGTCTGTGCAGATATAAATCAATCAGTGGATTTGCTATTCGCTTCGCTTCCAGTAAGAGCAGCGTAAACAACCAGCAGATGTAGAGAACAAACCTCACTATGACATTTATTTGTCGTTTTAATGCACCATTCACAGAGTAGTTATGTTCTGACCCTTACAAAAATGTGCAAATGTCAAATTTATCCTTAAAAATTCACCCACTAAGGAGGTTTAGTTCAAATATTTTGTCATGAGTATAGGAAAGCTTTTGTTTGCTCTTGGTTTGTTCCCGAAGGGATTTGGGATGGCAATCTGGCAACCTCGGACAAGGTGAAGTAATGTCTAAGTATTGGGACATGTTCACATTACTCCTACAGGAGCTCTTAGGACGCCCCATTCTAAATCCAGAGGCATCAATATGGAGTTGTCCCCCTTTGCAGCTGTAAGAGCAGCTCTTCTGGGAAGGAGTCTATAAGATTCTGGACTGTGTCTGTGGGAACTGTTGCCCGTTCAGCCTTCCTTTAGTCCCATTGGCCCAGGTGTTTAAAACCCAGCACCTAGCCAAACAACTGCAGGGGTTTAACCAATTACCAAGCCTTACCTCACCAAGCACCATGGGGAGTCTGAAATGTGTTCTCTTCCTTTCCTTGTTTCTTCCTTCCTTTCTTCTTTTCTTTGTTCTTTCTTTTTCTTTCTTTCTTTCTCTCTCTCATTTTCTCTCTCTCTTTCTTTCCTTGTTTCTTCCTTTGTTCAATTGTTCTTCTCTTCTTTATTTGTTCTTTCATTATTTTTTCATTTTATCATTGTGGGATGGCAACTCACAGTGCTCTATTTGGCTGTTTGGTGTGGAAGAACTTGGACCAGCCCACACAGCGCACTGACCTCAACCCCATCAAACACCTGAGAGAAAGGAAGAAAGAAAGAAAGAAAGAAAGAAAGAGAAAGAACAAAGAAAAGAAGAAAGGAAGAAAGGAAGAAGGAAAGGAAGGAAGAAAGCAGAAAAACAAAGGAAGGAAGGAAACGCATAAAAGGAAAAGAAAAATTACATTTTCAACAAAAGAAAAAAGGAAGAATGGAAGAACAAAATACAGACACTAACGAAATTAAAAGAAAAGAAAATTCAAAAGCTAATTCTTGGGAAAGGAAAGAAACAAAAGAATAAACAAAGAAAACAAAAACTAATTAAGAGAAAAAAAGACAAACAGAGATTGTGAGGCAGGCCCTCTTGTACTAAGATCAGTCTCTGACCTCACAAACGCTCTTCTGGATGAATCCCCACAGTCACAGCCCAAAATCCAAAGGAGGACCAACATAATAATGCCTATGGATTTAGAATGGAGTGCCATAAAAGCCTCTGTAGATGTAACATGGAACTGTCCCAATACTTTTGTCCATATTGTGCTGCCTCACTAAGTATGGTATATAATGGAATGTTCTTACACTAATTAATGATGAATGAATTACTCCTGGCGGCCTGTGCAGAGCTTACACACGGCACATACACCGCACACACGCAAGGCGAATGGGAAGGTGGGGCGAAGCTGCCAAACACCAGGAAAGTTCAGAACATAAAAAGAGCAGCTAAATTACTGCTAATGAAGGAAAATATGAGAAAGCTCTTGTCAGCACTGCTATAATTACTGCACTTAACGAAACGTTCCATCTACCAGCAACGCAAGGCTGTAAATCTTCTGCTGTGCATTTGCCCGTCATGGCCGCCTACACCGCCTGGTTTCATGCCAGATACTTACATTAAAGGTTTTATGGATGGCAGAGCTTCCACCGCTAACCTGTAATGAGCTGCTAAGTGGAATGGAACACCAGCCTCAGTGCACTTCAGTGTAATTACAAAATCATAACCTGAAAATGGGGTAAATTAATTCTAAGGATCGTTAGTACTGTAACTGTTTTATTCTGCCGTACCGATGCCCTGGCTAATACCAAACTGTTTAGTCTCATGGTTTTTTTAATGATTTAATGCTGTTTTATTATTATTATTATTATTATTATTATTATTATTACAGTTTTCACCTCTGGTTACTGTAATTACTGGTTATATTTTGATCCCAAACTTTAACCCTCCAGAGGCCGGATTCAGGAAAGATTTATTAAGAAAAAACTTGTGAAGCTTCTTAAGACGAACACTAAGAAGTTCATAAGAGTGTTAAGAAAATCTAGGCTATGCTGCATTTAACAGCTTATGCAATATGGGGTGAGACAGATTAAGAAGTTATTGTTATTTCAGATTATCTTCAATCTAGGGTCAATCCCAAATTGAATAGGGTGACAGTGGCAAGGAAAATCTCCCTTAGGAAGAAACCTTGGGAGGCCCAAGACTCAAAAAGGAACCCATCCTTTTTGAGAAAGAAAGCAAGCAAGAAAAAGAAAGAAAGAACAAAAGACAGACAGAACAAAGAAGGAAATAAAGAAAAGAAAAAAAAGGATGAAAGGAGAAAACAATGAAAGAACGAAGAAAGGAAGGAAGAAGGGAAGAAAGAAAGTACGTACAGTAAGTCATAATAAAGAAAGAAGAAAACAATGAAAGAAAGAACGAATAAAAAGAAAGAAAAAAACAACAGAAGGAAGAACAAGTTGGAACAAAAGAAAAAAAAATAAGAATGGAAGAACATTCTTAATTTTGATCATTTTTGTTTAAGAGCAGGTTGAAATGTTATGATGATGATGTTTTAATAATAATTGAATAATAAAAATAGAGAAAGAATGATTAGTTCTGTTTTGAAGGGATTGTTCATATTAGTAAGGATAGAAATAAAGTTTAGTTTGTAATTAGCGTTACCTCAGACAGACACATCGGACTCGGCTGGGCTTGGAAAACAATTTCAGGAGCCCCCCTCACCCCTCACCCCGAGACCGAGACCAGACCGAGCCCAAATGAGGCCGAGACCGAAGCGGCTTGTTCATGGTCTCGAGAGGGGACCCGAGTAGTGCAGCACTTTCGGTTTTAGGGCCGTGTAAATAGTTTACGTGGTTTTGCCCAGTTTTGTACTAGTTTGTGTTTACAGGGAGTTTGGGTTTGAGCCGAAGTTTGGAAAAACTTGCACGTTTTGCGTCAGAGTTCGCATGGAACAGTTTATCTAGCCTTTGTGTAACTGATGCCTGACTGATGAATTGGATGATGGCCTGAGGTGTGTGTGTGTGTGTGTGTGTGTGTGTGTGTGCGTGTGTTTGGACACACTCGGCGTGCGATGTGTGTATTGTCTGGCTCGTTTATTGGGAGGCAGCTCATCTGATCGTGGGCTGAGCTGATTCCCTAATAGGTGTAATTTTCTTGGACGTCACTACGACTTGGCCCGGATTAAAAATTCCATGGATTCCACGTCTTGTGTGTATATATGTGTGTGTGTGTGTGTGTGTGTGTGTGTGTGTGTGTGTGTGTGTGTGTGTTGGCAGACAGCCAGGATAGCAGACACAGGTCTGTTTGTGCTCGGGAGCAGCGAGCTGCAGGCTGTTCTGACAGCAATATAAAACATAAAGGCTCTTATTCACAGTGGCGCCGCAGACTCCGACATGTTCGAGCTCTCCACGCAGGCTCACACACGCACTCTCGGGGGCGCACTCGCACCCGCACGCCCTCGCACACACTCGCTCTCCAAATATTTACTTCTCCCTTTCGCCCGCAGATTGTTTAAAGACTTTACGAGCAGCCAAGTGTCAGTCAGAGATAATCCTGAGCGTTTCTCCTCACGCTGTTTATCTTTGGAATTTTAAGGATTAAGAGACACCTTGGGTGTGAAATGCTGACGACTTCCAACGTGCCTCTGATATACGGGCAGGATTACTGGCGCTCGCAGCAGAAAAAGGGGTTACGCTAATTCAATTTGGGGTTCGCTGGCTTAATCTGACATGGGATGAGATTGGCCATCCACTGTTTTGTTTCTGTTTCATGGAGTATAATACAGCTGCAGGGGGAGGCTATTAAACTTAATCTTAATTTCCTGGCAGCTGGCACGTGTGCCCTGGGTAAGGTGCCAATCCGTCATCGGGTTCTGCAAATGGACCAACCGACCCTCAAGTTCCATCTCCTAAACAACAAGGCAATGGTCCTATAAGGGACAAACCACCAACCGGTTCCAGAGTAATTTTGCACATTACTTCATAATCAAAATACCAGCTCTTTAGCGGAATGAGACACACTGACAGCTATGTGGTATGTAGGCAGTTTAACAGATCAAATGCATCCCTTTTATTGAGTAAATCTCAACATGTGGATGAGAAAAGTGCAGGCCAACACAGAACCATTTGCTGTGTTTCCCATATGAACAGAAGAGCTTACCAAAATGTTTAATGATTTTTATGGCACAGAGTGGCGCCCCCTGCTGGGTACGGGTGCCAACGATGGGGAATGCGAGTGTCAGAAACTGGACTCACCAACGCAGGTTGGGTTCCTTTCTGAGTATTGGTCCCAAACAAGGGGTAAGGGGAGAGTTGTCTGGGCTTATGCGTTCTTGGCCGTTTTTTGCCGAAGGGGAGGTGCATCGTCCTCGTTCCGTTTGGGTGGCGTGTAGGTCCCTTGCCACTGGGTCAGTGGTCCGTTGCGTCGCCCAACTCTCTAGGCCCTCTGGTGTTGCATGGCGGCCCTTTCCCATGCTTTTCTCTCGTATCTCTGCCCTTGACGTTAGCCGGGGTGCGGGCCCTGGCCTCGCGGGCTGCGCGGGTGGGCCTTTGGTGTTCGCTTGTCCTCGCTGCGTGGGGCCCGTTTTCGGGAATCCCTGTCTCTTGCGTGCTTACACATTTGCCGGTCCCGATTATGGGGGGCCAGGTTATGGCAGGGCTTGGTTTCATTCTGTGCCGAGTCTTAATTCTTTGTCCCCGTGGTGGCGGGTTTCCTGGTAGAGCGGGTTCCTGCCTGGGCTCTACAAGGCGGGTGCTTTCGTAACTGGCTCCGTTTGAAGACTGTGCGTCAGGTGGTGGCAGTCTCAGTCGGTCCTTGATTGATCGTTGCCCAGTGTGAGCATAGTGCCCCGTGACCTCCCGTTCGTGCTCTCTCGTCTTTACTCCGCTGCCTGGGCTTCGAGTGTGTGTCTTGGGACTTGGCGTGGATGGAGCGTTGGTTCCTGGTTGCGTGGGGGTTCCCAGGTCTTCCGATCCGGAGTTGTTCCCCTTGGAGTTTTCGAGGTACCTGGACGGGGCGCGGCCCCGGCCCCGGTCGTTCGGGGAGGGAGCGCTCGCGCGGGGGGGTGAGGACTGGACTCACCCAAGCAGGTTGGGTTCCTTTCTGAGTCTTGGTCCCAAACAAGGTTCCTTCCTTATAACGTTTAGGGATTTTCCTTGCCACTGTCGCCCTAGGCTTGCTCAGTTTGAGATTGGCCCTGGATATTAGAAGACACTCTAAAATTCTAAAGCTGCTTTGAGACGATGCTTCACTGTAAAAAGTGCTGTGAAAACAAATCTGACTTGACTCGACTCGGTGGACAGTCAGGTACATGGGCACCGTCTATCTGGGGAAGCGATGGCACCAGGATGCACTGTGATGTTCTGGGTGTGCAGTCATGTAGACGTTAATTTGTCGCAACCTAAACATGGTTACGTTTTTATTTCCAGTGTGTTTATCGTCAACAGTTATTAGTCCAGCATGAAGGGATCATGGTGATTGTGGGATCTGGAGTCTGCTCAAATGCACTACATTCTGTTTTGTTCCTGTCAGAGATGGTGACCAGTCAGTGTGCGCTGTGTGAGCAGGCCCCCCGGATAGCCACGGCCTTCCACTGCCACCTGCACCGGAACCTGCTGGTGCACCGGAGAAGCCTGCAGGAACTCCAGCCCTTCAGCAGAGTGAGTCACATCCACACCTACACATGACGTCGTTTGAGACAATATCGATGTTACCAAGGGCACATATCTGATCTGCCTTTGCTCTCAGTATCTGGTGTGCCCCCTTAAATGTTTGCGGTAGCTGTTCGGAGGAATTTGATCCCGTTCCTCATACAGAACAGCTTCAGCTCTGGGATTGTTGGTGGGGTTTCCTCACATGGGTACTTGTACAACATTTATATTGGATGAAGGTCCAGACTTTGACTTGGCCATTCCAAAACTAACTTTATTCTTCTTTAACTGCTCTTTGGTAGAATGACTTGTGTGCTTAGGGTTGTCTAATTGCTGCATGACCCACCTTCTCTTGAGATTCAGGTCATGGACAGATGTCCTATAATTCAGAATTCATTGTTCCATCAACAATGGCAAACCGTCCTGCCCAGATGCAGCAAAACAGCAAACCATGATACTACCACCACAATGTTTCACAGATAGGATATGGTTCTTATGCTGGAATGCAACGTTTCCTTTCTCCTAACGCTTCTCACTGGCTTTCTCCTTAAACATTAACATTAGCCACTGTGAGAGAGACCTTTAGTTTCTTGAAGTTACCCCGGGTTCCTTTGTGACCTTGTGGACTACTACACTTTGCTCTTGGGGTGATCTTTGTTGGTTGACCGCATCTGGAGATTTACTGTGGTCTTGAGTTTCCTCTGTTTGTACACAATCTGTCTGATTGGTGGAGTCCAAACTCTTTAGAAATTGACCTGTAACCTTTTCCTCAGAAATCTCCTTTGTCCGTACCATGATACACTTCCACAAATGTGTGTTGTCAAGATCAGACACTGAACACCCTTTAATGTGTTTGTTATAGACTCTCACATCCGTAGTAACCCTTTCCCATCCCTGACAAAACCTTTAATACTTTGTCCCAGTTTTTGTCTCCATCCCTTTTCCATGGTCATTGACTGCGCCTTTAATAAATTTACGACACAATACTACTCTTCTTACTCTTACATCTGCGCCAACCCTTTTCCCAAAATGACTGACTACACCTTTATTCCATGCATGTTGTAATACTTATCGTGGTGGCATGTTTTTCATTGTTTGTAACCCTGTCGCCCTTTGCCGTATTTTTCCGAGATGTGAATTAAATAAAGTTGAGTAAGTTTCAGAGTGTTACGTGAAAAGAGTTGGCGACAGAACAGAGCAGCTCTGTTAAGGTTCAGTAATTGATCCTGCGTGTTTCCACAGCCCTCAGACACAGAGCAGTTTCACCACGAGGCCAGGGTTTTAATGCCAGTAACGGGCGCTACACCGCCCCTGTCTCGGGCTTCTACCAGTTCACAGCCAACCTGGTGCTGGGTGAAGCTTATAAATAACACAACGCCGCACGCGCACACACACACACACACACACTCCCCAATAATGTGTGGAGAAATTAGAAAAGGAAAATAGGACAACGACTCCGTACTGTTCCACACCTTAAGACGTGTTTGCATGAAGAATGGAAGAGAATATCACCTGACACTAAATCACTTGGTATCCTCGGTGCAAAAACAGCTTCTAAGGAGAAGGAATGGCAGCATTTCAAAGCGTTAAATGTGTTACCATCCCAACTTTTTTTGGAATGTGTTGCAGGCCTGAAATGCAGGAATGTGAAGTATCTTAGTCAACAGAAAAGAAAGAAACACTGTGTTTTATATATACATATATATATTCTAAAACATATTGGAGGAAGTGTGCAGTAGTCTGAGCATCTCCCCAGATGAGAAAAATTCCAGCAATAAAAGCATCAGGAAGCGTTTAGAAGGCAGTGATTACAACAGCAGAGGGTCACACAAAGACTTAAACAAAAAAATCAACCCAATTAGAACCAATTGTGTATTTATCATTGATGTGTGTGTGTGTGTGTCAGAATCCAGTGAGAGTCAGAAGAAGACTCAGGCTCGACAAAGGGACAGCGTGAAGGCCTCCATATGCATCGAATCTCTGTGTCAGAGTAATGTGTAAGTATAAATCATAATCATTTAAGGTCTAAGAATCCTATAAATCACATCAGTATTCTAACTGGAACATGAGCTAGAGCTTCAGTTCTAACTTTGGGAGATGAATTAGTCTGGGGTCATCCGTGTTTATTGGCTCATACTCTGATTTTAAGATGAGTTACCCTCATTTTTCCACAAGTTGCCACAACTCTTTGGCGTTTTAATAACATGTGAGACATGTTTTGGTAAAGATACCGCAAGGATTAAACACAGCATCCTGTATAAACGGCACTTGTAACGACGATTGTTTGAAATCACTCCCTTAATCGTTTGATTCTATCATATGCTTATAATTCGTTGTTTTAAGATCGTTGAAACATTTGCGTTAAATAACTGGCGGTTTACAGAGCTAACGCTGCTAACGTAACTTCACCGAACGCCCTGAATTTGAGGCGATTCAGTTTCAGCACGAGGAGTCGACTCTATAGTTAAAAGTCGACTCTTAGTACTGAAGACCTCAAATCACGGACGTTCCCGGGCCGGGACTGAATCATACGCATTCGATTCTATGCAAGTGAATCAAAGGGCGAACGACGAGTTGAATGAAAAGAGGTATTGTAAACATCAAAAATAAAGGACGTAGCGTTTACAAAGCTACTTAACTAATATAGTCATAAAATAGTATAACTACTTACACGTTATTTGATTTAAGAAGTAAGTCCTAGACACACCTTAAGGCTTTTGCTGACGGGAGTCGTGGCGTTACATCCAAATAAACTTTATCCACTCAGATCTTCTGTCCATCTGAGGCTGAGCAGCAACAAAAGAGTAGTTATAGTGCTTAGCACTAGCTTAGTGTGGGTCATTTACTCAGACAAGGGGCAAAATTATTCTAATGAACTGGTTTGTGATGCACAACGGAGCTAAATCTGAACCGTTTACCAGGTAAAGCTTCAGAATCGATTCAATTCTCACTACCTTCAAACAGAGATTCAGAGAATCGACTCTCAGGCATACTATTAGGTACAAGCTAAGGAGTCAAATGAGGTCAAAATGTATTTATTTATCGCTTTTTACAACAGAGCATTGTCTCAAAGCTGCTTTACAAATATGTAAGCGCAAAGCCTTAACTGAACAAGTCTGAGGCAACAGTGACAAGGAAAACCTTCCTAAAAGTTATAAAGAAGTAACTTTTGAATGACCAAGACTCAAAAAGGGGCCCATCCTCCTTAGATGTTAAATGTAAGAGTTAAACTAAGTTAACTAAATACTAAGTTTATAGTAGAGTAAGGAATGCGCGAGTTGGGACAATTTTACACACAACTACTCTCTCATGAATGAGACCCAAATTAACACTAAATCCATTTTTAATAATGATAATTAATTTAGTTTATGTGCATTTTCTTAAACAAATAAAAACATCCCCCTGATCCAGGCTCTGACTGCTGTGGAGCAGAAACTACATTCAAACTTTTAGTTAAACGGTTTTGGCAAAGACATAATATTGTCATTAGTCATAGCATAAATAACTAATGAAACTCTATGCTGGAGTTTAAATTTAAATTTAACTTTTGTCCATGTCCCATGCCCCTTACCGGAGTTAAATCATGGAGTTGGTTTAGAGGACATGTGCACCAAATAATGTGCAGGAATGAATGAAATAATACAATACCTGTAATCACGTCTAAATCACGTCCTACATTTGCAGTTTTGTGCCAAACTGAAGAAGAATAATCTTTAAAATAATATAACAGAATTGTTCAGAATTACAGGTAAACCCTATTACCTGGTTTGGATAATGAATATTTGCATAACGGGAGCCTATTTACATTATGTCGTATGGGGCAATCCTTACCTGGTTCCTGTATAAACTCCTTGCTTTCATAATATATTGGAACCCTGGCAGACTCAGAGGGAGGGAAGCGTGAAAAAATTATCGAGTGCCCTCTAAGGTGCCCCGTCTTGCAGTAAATTATGATAATGTGCCCTCTAGAGCAAGAAAATTAAATGATATGAAAATAATTTACAAATGTGGCTCAATAATAGAAAAGTCTGCCACTATAAAGTGCCTTCTATGCCACCCATACTTGACAGTGTCCCACCCAAAGGGTGCCCTTTCCAGTAGGAGAAATGGGATGCAGCGGTGCATAGGGTACTCCTGCAAGTGAAAACATGATGACATGCCCAATTAGATGCCGCTCTTAGGGATGACGTGATGCAGGGCCCTTTCGCCACTGATTGGCACAGGGTAACTTTTATCTGTGGACCTGGTCTATAATGTAAGGGCACTCAGGTGGTGGAGCTGCAATTCAGTCCCAGCCAGATCGGGCATCACGCCTTCATAGCTGGCCATTTCTGGGGCACAGGATGAACGTTCAATCTAGGGCATCCTTACCCCTGCACCCCGTGACCCTTACCTTACGCAGACATTTGGGTGCCCTCTGTACGAATGAGGTTTGGAAGGAAACAAACTCAGCCAAAACATGTTACAGTTTCAGACTTGCCCAGGTTTTGTGTACGAGCATATACAGGCACGCGCCTAATCAAAGACGTGGCACAGATTCAACCCTGGCAGCAGGAATGAAGTAAAGCATTAGACAGGGCGCGGTGCCAGGTACATCGTGGCACCGCACTGAAACGTGACGCGTGACGTACGGGCGCGTGATGACTGTGTGATGATGGTGCTGCAGGTCTCTGGAGACGGTGACAGGCGTGAGTCCTGCAGGAGGAGTGTTCAGCGTCCAACTGACAGGAATGCTGTACCTCGAGGTAACGATGAGTAACGCAAACACGCTCAGCAAGCGCCGCAGACATGCACCAATTACAGAGTATAAATACAGTTACGGGTAATGCTGAGCGCACACACACACACACACACAACACACACACACACACACACACGGAGAGCAACAACAACTAGACGTGCTAGACATTCCTGTGGAGACAAATAGGCCAACTTAGTGGAAGAGTTTGGCAAAAAAAAAAAAATGTACAAACGTTTCCCTTAACAGCCCAGACATGCTTAGAGTTCGAGCTTTGCTTCTTTTGTTTTAAAGCTATCGGACTGTAGTTGATAACAAATAATCTTATTCCCTGCATATTTTTCCATACTATTATTTCATTGCAGACAGTATGAACCATATATATAAAGATATTTCATGGTTTTTCTGGTCAACTTCATTTCATTTGTTAATAAACATCCATTCCTGCATTTCAGGTCTGCAACACATTCCTAAAAAAGTTGGGACGGGGACATTTAGAGCTAGTAATGAGATAAAATAAATAAATAATGATGTGATTTCAATCAGGTGATTATAACCATGATTAGGTACAAAAGCAGCATCAGGAAAGGCTTTGAGGAGTAGAGAGAAGCCGACGCCCCTTCTGGACATGGTTATAACATAAGGCTTCTTTTTAGCACAGTAACGTTTTAAGTGGTATCTGTGAATGTAACTCTGTATTGTAGAGCTTGATAAAGGTTTGATAAAGGAATCCCTTGGCCATGTGGTTCTATCAGCTATTGATGAATGACGGTTCATGATGCAGTGCCGCCTGAGGGAGCGGAGATCACCCCTCTTCAGTTTAGGATTTTTGGAAATTCCTCCAGATTCTGAATCATTTAATGATATTATGCTCTGTAGAGGGAGACATATATAAATTCCTTCCAATCTTTCTCTGAGGAACATTGTTTTTAACATTTCAATCATTTTGTCACACATTTGTTGATAAACTGGAGATCCTCTGATCATCTTTACTCCTCAAAGACTCTTTTTTTTATGTCATTACTAACCCTAAATTGCCCCATCTTAACCTTGTTTGGAATGTGTTGCAGGCCTGAAATACAGGGATGCATTTGAATGCGGTAAATAACGCTGTAAAGGTTTATCACCATTACAAAAATATTGATTGTGTGTTTTGCAGGCTGGAATGTACGTGTCGATTCTTATCGATAACGGAACAGGATCGGCGCTTACTGTCCACCAAGACAGCTCGTTTACTGGGATCCTGCTCGGAGTATGAGAATACACACACACACACACACACACACACACACACACACACACAAATCTTACCACAAACATGAATATGGCAGAACCATCTGAAAAGGTGCCAAAACTTTTGCACGAGTCCGTAAGCCGCTGCCGTGCCTGTACGCTCTTGTACCTATACCAATGCTCAGCATATCAGCAGTCATAGCGATCTCCTGACTGCAGATGTTCCTGTAACGTGTGTGTATTCATGTGGCAGCATAAAGAACGTTTTTTATATATATGGGTTGTATATTTATTTTGCATTTTTTTAAATGAAGTGTGAAATGTTAATAAAATCTCGCTGAAAATGGGACGCTGTGACTCTGTGCCATCTGTGTTAGGGGTGGTAAGTAGGTAAACTAGTTTTTCACACTACCCACCGATAAACAAGCACCACAGAACAAACATAAACACAAAATAAAATAAAAGCTTAGAATTCAAATGCACTGCTCTTATTTTGTAAAATGTCTCCACAATTAAAGATGATTAAATAATTCCCATAATTCTTGCACTTTACTCAATATGTAAATGTTAAAATATGTAGCCACTATTATTATTATTATTTATTATTATTATTTTATTTAATTTAATTACAATTTTTTCCATTATTTACTAGGCACTTGGGCAAGCACAGCCCCAGGCACAGGGACCTGGGGTGCGTTAGATTGGTGCCCCCATCCAGGGCATGGCTTACACACATACACATTCGGGGGCTAGAACCACCACCAACCTTCTCCTGAACCTACAAAGTCTTTATACTATATTTAATTGTAATAGATATTGTATTGTGTGTGAATATATATTACAAATATTATTAATAAAATATGTATTTTTAATTATGTAAGATTATTGTTTTATGAACTTTGTAAATTGATACTGAACCTGCAATAAGTTTTATTTTTAAATAATTTTCTTTTATGTGTTGTTTTATTTTATATTGTTTAAACGTTAATGATTATACAAGGACATGAATTTATCAAGTACAAACCATGACAAATATAATAATGATAATAATAATAATAATAATAATAATGACAGTACAACTACTATAAAAAACATAAAAATATAATGTAACAATAGCAACAATAATAATAAAATTAATAACAAAAAGGTAAAAAAATAAAATAAATAATAATCATAATCATAATAACAATATTAACAACAATAATAAAAATTATGACTGTTCAAATATTGTAATAAAAATATTAAAAGATAAAAATATAATATTAATAATAATAATAATAACAGTAATAATAGTAATATTTACAATAATAATAATAACAACAATAATAATAATAATCATAACAACACAGATTCTAATAAAAAAAGTTAAAAAAAAACAAAAAAAACAATAATAATAATGCCAACAAAAATATTCATTAATTGATAATAAAAATAACAACAATGACAAGTCAGATTTAATTATTTAGTGCTTTTTGGAGCATTGGAGCATTGTCTCAAAGCAACTTTACAATTTTAGGCTATCTGACAACAACAAGAACAAGAACATAATAATAATAATAATAATAATAATAATAATAATAATAATAACAACAACAATAACATGAAGAAGAAGAATAGCAGCAGTAGCAGGTTTGGGACTTTATATATATATATATATATATATATATATATATATATATATATATATTTATTTTTTTGATGGCTTGTCTTTGATTCATTAATGAGTAATTGGATTTCTGTTCTCCATCCTGAATGTTGAAGCTCTGTCTGTAGCTCTGAATCTGTAGCAAGGCCTCTCCTTCTTCACTTCTCAGTTCTCTTAACTTAGACTGACGCTGAACTAGAGAACACTAAGGCGTTCACACTTACAGATTATATTCCCTCTGACTTAATAAAGCTATTTCAATCAATCTTACAGGGTAACAGTTACATACCGCTGCTCTAGGGTCAGGTTTTGGATTTTGGAAGCATTAAACCACGTTAAAGTGGATTCAGAGAGACTGAAAGCACAAACACACAGATTCACCAAATGAGGCCCGTGGACAGTGTGTGCTGCTACGGGGGGAGAGATGAGGTCATCATGCTCGAATAGTGGCGCCTGCTGTCTGGCTCGGTGCCCCACTCTCTCAACACACGAGTACACACACACACACACACACACACACACACACACACACACACACACACACAGCTCTAACTTCCAGGGACAAGGATTTGTGTTATGAGTGCCTTACCTAGGACTGTCAAATAATGTGCCGAAAGATAAATGATCCCATCATAATGACACGGCTATTTAATGCATAAAAGCACACACACACACACACACACACACACACACACACACACTATGTATAAACATTTTTAAGGGGTATTTCCATTAGCAATCCAGCATCTACACCTAACCGTGCATCATAACCTCAAACCCTAAAACCAAGTCCTGTGCCGTTTTCAGTTTGTCCTAAAATCCAGACAAACCCTGTAGATTTTGGACACACACCATTATTATGGGGACATTTGGTCTCTATAGAGAAACACAAACATGATGCCCAAGCCCGCAGTCCATGTACTGCCATCTCTATGCGGCATTGCTTACTGACTTGTGTATTATTGTAGCTAACTACTGCTGTGGCTACACCAAACTCAACTCTAACCTGGCCTGCGGAATCCCAACACCATAATTTAGTTCAAGGAAGTGTTCCAAACATTCCCGTTAAACCCTTGCTGTGTGTGGGCAATCATTATCCTGCAGTTGGATGTCCTGCACATATCTCTGAGCTGTTAGTGTCCCTCGTATCACTACTAGGGGTGACCGACTGTCGGAGTCGGTCTCTCCCCAGATCATCACACCAGTAGTTGGGGCAGTGTGTCGCTCCACAGCAAAGGCAGGATTGAAGCATCACCACAAGGCCTCCATACTCGAACCTGACCATCATCGGACCCCAAACAGAAGCTGGATTCATCACTAAAGACGATATGGTTCCAGTGCAGAACAGAACAGGTTTCTCGATCACGACACCCTTGCAAATGAAGGCAGGACACCTAATGGGTGCCATGACAACAATTTTCCTTCTGATGAGCTCCAGGAAATGGTCCGGGCACAGACAGGGGTGTGTAGTGAAGGCGCCCCCTGTGTCTGGATTGTGGATAATGAAACTGTAGGAGCTGCTCGTGCTGGATGAAACAATCCTCTCTACTGGGGGTCTTTCTGGGCCGTCAGGAGCTGGTTCACTGTGTGTGTGTGCCCCCATAAATCCACTGCTCCCAGCACCTCCAAACAGCTAGGTCAGAACGGCCCAGACTTAACAACCGTCCTGCTTCCCTCAGTCCAATGATGCATCCACTCTCATAAACTGGGCAAAATATCTTTGAGTGCGTTGAACAATCTCTCACCAAGAGGTACACTACCCAATAGTAGCCTCTGAGAACTTTTTTATAGGGCAGCGCTACAAAGGAAGCACTTTTACGCCCTCTTGTGACAAGACCCAATGTCTAATCAGAAAACACCTGTAATCATTTACATATCTGCCTGAGGCAGACCTGCATGAGCTATGCATCTGGGTGGTTTATTTTATTGTCAATAAGTATATACTATGATCATGCCATGCCCACAATTATTTGAATGCATATGAGGCAAGGAAAAGTTCCCAAACTTTTTCAAATTTGTATACTTTGGCTTCCATACAGAAATTAAAAACTTGACCTCAAACACTCACACACACGCTTGTGTTCGCCAGCTTGTTTCCTGTTGGCTGCAGAAAATAGAATAAAGGACAGTATTTTGGAGATAAACGAGCGTCCACAGACAGCATTACGAGTGCAGGCTCTGCTTTCTCTCACTGTACGGCCTTCTACCACAGACCGTACGCCGCCTGCATGACCGATTTCAAGGACAGATTTTAAGAAATAACCTCTAAACAAGCGTGACGTTAAAATGGCGAATGGTTTGTTTTGGACTCATTGATGGAAACATTAGAAGCTAGAGGGCCGAGTAGACTGAGCACATGGGGCCTTTCCTTATGAAGCTCATTTGTTTTACATTTTTTATCCATTACAGCAAACGTAGTCGATCAGCCAAGATGTGTTGTGCGTTTGCAGTTTGCTCTGTTAGGTTTGGATTGTACCATTAGTACAACCCCAACAACAAAAGATGTCATCTTGAAGGCAGTTTGTCACTGTAAAATCTCAATGTACTTTTCTGTATGAATTACAAGTGTAAATGACCTTTTTCCCCCCCAAGGGCCCTGCCCTGACCCCATACCATGACAGAGCCTGGCTTTTGGACTTGTTGCTGATAACAGTCTGGATGGTCCTTTTGGTCTTTAGTCCATTTCTTCCAAAAAAGATCTGAAATACCGATTGGTCTGACCACAGTACAGTTTCCAAGGTATGATGGTCCATCCCAGATCCCAGTGGATGAAGGTGAACCTGAGTACAGAAATATCACCCCACTCTTATTCCGTCCTGCTGACGTTTGGTTTCTCCTGCATGTCATGCTGATCTCCTGCAACAGTATAGCCCATCTCAAGCTTTGCATTCAGCATGGTGCATCAGTAGCATGCAGCTCTGACCCTGTTCTTATAATCAACCTAAACTCTGCAGCAGTGTTACATTTTTATATTAGGAACACAAGTTCTAAATGTATTTTTACATCCAGATTAAAATCTATGTGTTTAACCTGGAATATTTTACCTCTTTAAACACAGCTCTGTGAATTCTAGAAATGTCCTTATTGACTGAGGATTGTTTTGATGCATAAGCTTCACTAAAATACTTTATATGTACATAAAGTACTTGAGATGAAATATATGGTATAGCACTCAATGAAATGGATAAATGGCATCATTTATAAATTATCCTTGATATAAACATTTTCAGAGATGCCAAGCATGTATTGGCTTCTAAAGAGGGCACAGGGCAGCTCTTTCACGGACACAACCAATCATGGGTGTGATGCCTGACCTTGGCACCGGTGGTGGAGGGCTAGTGAATTACAGCTACACCATCCGAGGGCCAGAGAAATTATTTGTTTATTAATTCTTTCACGTTTTAATCATTCTTTTCCTGGTTTTTCCACATTGTGCTGGCATACATGTGCCCTGGATTTGACGCAAGTCATTTGCAGGGATGGCAGGGGTTGATAATCCCCCAAAATGGACAGATGGATTCTTGTGGTGGCGTGCATGTGTACTGGGCCACCGTGCCACCAGACTGCCCACTGATGATAGTGCTCATGTTAAAAATGTTGCTTGAACTGTTTCCCTCACAGATCCAGTGAGATACACCATGTCTGGCAGTGCCCAGCTCCATCATGACATGCAGAAAATGTCGTTTGCAAATTGGCCGTGTAATTCCATGCCTGACAGACTAAACGTGTTTGCTGAGAGATGTTCGAGTCAGACATGAAAGCGGGTTATTAGAGGGCCAGTGGCTCGTCTCGCCACAGGTATTTCAAGGAATTCTTATCTACAGAATCCAAACTTTCCATTCACTCAGCTCACCTGTCTGCCAGAGCCTGCCTACCAGAGTGGGCTTCGTGTTCCCACAGCGCCCCCTGTCTTTCACTGGCTCCTGTACAATTCCTGTAAGGTACATGTCTTTAATATTTATTCAGGTGCTTTCATACATTCTAATAAACTTTACTCTCTTAGAAGCCATAACAAATTAGAACGACACACATACAATACATACCTGATTGAAAGCCACGCTGATCCTGGTTCGTGGACTGTGCATTTCGTCAATACATTTAAAGAACATAAAACACACTTGATTTGTATGTTATAAAAACCAAGATGCTTCCGAAGGGAATACAAACTCTTTACTGCAACTATATGTATTATTTCATAAATTGGATATCTGTAATGTTTTCCACAAAGTTTTCATGGAACTCGTTAATAAGTATGCATGCTCATTGATTTTACAGGTAGTAAACAAAGCAAAGCATTAAGTAAAGCAGCATCCTATTTTATCCTTGAGCTTATCCTGCCCAGGGCCACGGGAAGATTCTCAAACCTAACCCAAAATTCAGGGATGCACACCACATACAAGTCATTCTCAGGGACCTGACCATCATGTTGCAAACCACACCCCGGGATTCAAACCAAAACCCTCAGGAGCTGCTGACAGCTGGCTCTTGCCCACGAGCCACTAAAGCTGCTGGAAGTATAGTGTGTCATGTCGAATGTTTGGGCATCCCTGGTCAGTTTTTCAGATTCTTTAAATAAAGTTACTAGAACTTCTGCAGGAACAAACTTAAATATGACATACTTCTGCACGTTTTTATTCAGTAACAAGTCAGTTATATTCTAAGACCACCAGAAGATCATCCGGGAAGCTACCTACCTGTTTTTGTTTGTTTGTTTCAATATGTTTTAAATGGGGTAGAATTAAAATACACACAACATGCATATAAATACTGCCATTATCAAACTCTGCAAAAGCTGTGAAACATATTTACATTTAGAAAACTACTAAACCATATGAATTGACCAGTGGTGCCTAAAATTCTGCATAAGATCTACAGATCCACTCTATCTGCAATGGGTTAAACTAGCACAGAACCTTATATTTATTGTTTTACAAGCTATCTAACAAAAATGCAGCATAAGTACACTTCTGCGCTAGCAATACAGCAGCAGCCCTGGCTAACAGCTCGCTAACGTTTGCTAGCACGTGTAGCGCCATTGTTACATAAAAATAAACAACTCTACAGCGAAAATCTAAATAAACTAGAGTGTGAAATGTGAAATAGGTGCGAAATAAAAGCTTTGCACTTATCTGTTTGCAAACGGTGTAAACAGTGACAGCTAGCAAACGTTAGCAAGCTATCAAGCGTTAACGTCGTTAGCTTAGCGCGCTAGCTAGCGTTAGCTATAACTTCGCCCACAGAAACTCTATTAGACCTGAGTTAATGTTAATAGCGGTTTTAAAGTAGTATAATTTCGTTTTTATGTCCCAGAATAGTAGGAACAAGTGCTTGTAATAACCAGTGACTGGGTTTTAAACAGCATATTGCTTGGGTTATAGTATTAGTAATGAACAGCTACTATAATATTAGTAGCTGTTATGGTCTGTGAGGAAATATAGTAGTATAAAAGTATATAGTAGAATGTATTTAGCACTGAATTTAGTACAAAGTCTTTCTAATAATGTATATAAAGCTCCATAAATACCAACTACTTTTTAAAATACAAATAGATTATTGGTCTGAATCTAACAGCAAATTTAAGCATCAAACTAAACATATTTATAAGACGTGTTTTTAGTAGGAGTCCTATCGTCTAACTCGCCCCAGTCTTGGTGAACACTGGCATTCTCTCAGACCGTATCTGGGTGCCAGCCTGGGCGTTTTAGGCAGTTCCAGTGGAGCAGCGACTTTCACAGTGTTCCTCCCATAGAGTTTCTTCTCGTAGTCCAGAAGCTGGTCCCAGAATCCGGCGTTGAGGCAAACAGAGGGTCGACTTTGTCTCACCCAGCGGTGCGCCTGGCACAGAGTGA
Organism: Ancistrus triradiatus; assembly: GCA_025084515.1. Taxonomy (NCBI): domain Eukaryota; kingdom Metazoa; phylum Chordata; class Actinopteri; order Siluriformes; family Loricariidae; genus Ancistrus; species Ancistrus triradiatus. Next base: position 21,588 of record JAJAGP010002142.1, on the reverse strand, counting down.
CTCCTTTATACCTCATGAGGTAGGCCATGACCAAAGCGGGCGAACGACTCATGCCCGCCACGCAGTGGACCAGTGTGCCTCCAGCACGGTTGTTATGGATACGAGATGCCACTCGGTCGAAGTGATCACACAGGCGGGCGGTGGGTAGATCAGGCACGGCTACACGTACACACTCCACCCCGGGGTATGCAGGGCAGCTGTGTGTCAGGGTGGCATTAACGATCAGCGTGATGCCCTTACGGGTCAGGAGGGCTCGGTTAAGCGAGGCATCGGCTCCACTCAGGAAAAGACCGGGGGTAATCTGAGAGAGAGACATGAAGCTGCAGAGGACAAAACTTATCAAATATCAGCAGTGGTGGTACATAAAGTACAAGTACTTTGTTACTGTACTTAAGTATTTATTTAGGTATTTGTACTTTACTTGATTGCTTCTGTAACTTAATACTTTGTACTTACTACATTTCAATAGAGATATCTGTACTTTTTACTCACTACATTTTCAAAACAGACTAATTACTTTAGATTTTATGAATCTAGAGGCTAGACTCTAGAGGTTTATCCATGTTCCTGGGATGGTGAATTACATTTCTGTAATGAATATAAGAGGTATATTAAAAACTATAATATTATAAAGGTTTTGCATAAGTATTTTAAAATTAAGTCATGTAGTGGAGTTTAAAATAAGAAATGGTGTAAAAAATTGGACTAAATGCAGTGAGAGTGTTTCAGAGAGTCGATAAATATCATGATTTACTGGATTAATGAATATTAAGATGTCTAGTTTTGAGAGATTTAGCAGCATTTATTACAAAAATATTCCAAAGTATTTTGTATATTTTGGTTCCTCGTGTCTGAAAATGTTTTAGCTAAAGATGATACTTGGACACTGAAGCCCCTCACCTCTTACCAGGAGTCCTATGCCCACGTAACATCAACTTTTTGGGACTTAATTTATACACAAATCTGAAATGGAGTAGCAGTCTGTCAAGTGTGTATTTCAGGCAGCACTGGACTCTGGACTCTGGACTCCCCGCAAGCCTGACCAGGATAACAACGGGATGTTTTGCTCTTCTAATATTTCTAATATAGTCTGCCAACATTACAGTCTTCTACAATGCGTACGATTAAGAAGTCCAATAAACTCTAAGACCTTACAAAAAACACGGCAGCATCACCTCAAAAACTTCCACACATGCTTCATTTCTCAACATGTAAAATCAAACTAATAAACAGTAATCAATAAAGGGTTAGAACTTCACTGATGTATTAAACATTCAATAGAAAGTCATTTTCATTTAGAAAATTTACCAAATGTGTATTTATGATAACCAGAGCTACAAATGTAAAGTCAATAAAGATGTATTAATCACAGATCATGTTTGCGTTCAGTAATTCCTGTGCTGTTGTGACTGACCTGGTCCCTTGGTGTTATCTCCGTCTCCTGGAGGCTCTGCCGCCCTGCTGAAGACGAAAAAACCCCTGCTGGCACATGCAAGCCATAAAAAGGCTTGGAGAGCTGGAGGCCAGTGGATTGGAAGGTTAATTATAGACGAACTCAGTGGTCGAGGGCTCACCCAAAACTTGTAAGCATTAGGGTTTGGTGTGAGATGCAGCTAATACGGCCTGATGTTTACCTGTCCCTTAGAACTGTGCCACACCAAACCCACCAGACATGCTGTGCCACCCTTAAACCCACCACTCACTGTCTTATTATGGCTATGTTTTCATAGACACAGTGTTTTAATGAAAAGAATAAATAATTGACTATTATGAACATCCAGTCCCAGTGCGTATTACTTTAATGACAACAGCATTTGTTTAACAAATTAACACAATTATCGGTCATTTATTATGTTGTGTTTTTTTTTTTTTTTATAAATTTGCCTTTCCATCATTGTCGGAACTTTCTACTGACATAATATGACTGTAACTGATTACTCTAACCTTAACCTCAGTATTCTGAAGTAAAGATTTAGGCTCTTTTGGTTTTTGTTTTTTCACATAATTGTTGCACTAAAAACATTAAATACATTTTTAAAAAGCTAAATTAAAGCAATTAATTCAATGTTCCAATCTTTCAGGAGGCATATGGTCCCCATGTGTATAAGAAATACCTGGTCAGACATGATATTCTGTTTTATTAATTTATTTTATTAACATTATCTGTTAAAGTATTAAATTACACACAAACTAATCAGTTAATTTATTCAGCTTTCTCTTCTTCCACATTATTATTATTATTATTATTATTATTATTATTATTATTATTATTATTATTGCTGTTGGTGGTATTGATATTACTATTATTGTTGTAGTTATTACATTCACTGTGTATTGCTATTTAACTAAAACATGTTTATATTATTCAGTTTAATTGCATAACTAAAGTGTATTTTAATTAAACTAAATTACTGAATTATTAATTGATTTATTATTAATTATATTATTAATAAAATATTATTATTATTAATAACAACTTATTAATAATAACTGCATTATTAATTCACATTTTTCCTCCCAAAGGAAAAAGTATATTGAATCAAATTATTTTAACACGATTCAGTTAAAGCTTATTTTATTTTTCATTATGATTTCATTACATTTAAGTAAATATATTATGTTTATTTTTTTAATTGCTTTATGGCTTTTTTTTATTTTACCAGCCTTGCTTTCACTTAAGTAATCAATTACAACTAATTACAAAAACAGATTTAAAAAAAAAATATTATTATTGTAAGACGATGTTTCATTACTCATTAATATAAGTATAACTGGTTGTTACTTTTTATTAGTAAGTATAAATCTTTGTATGAAATTTGGCTAAAATACAGTAGAATGGCTTTATTTATCAGTAGTTTTATGGCTGCGTTCTAAAATCGCTACAGTGCTAGAGTACTAGATAGTATGTAAGGTAAGTGCACTAGCACTGCTGTGGTTGGTATTTGCCCATACTATGTAGTACGCTAGTATTTGTATTGATTGGCCGGTGTTTCGTGACGTCTCTTTCTGTTTGTAACAATCATGGCGGATCTGAACCGGCAGTTACAGGAGTATTTATCGCAGTCTAAAAGCGCGAATAAAGGCGTCCCTCAGTCCAGCAGCAGCACCGCTGTGGAAATAGAGGACGAGGATGGTTCGGTATCGGGAAGCTGGTTCGGACGGTGGTCCAGTCCGTTTTCAGGCCGCGGCGGAGCTTCTTCGGGGTCGAGCAGCGGTGTTTCCTGGCCCTGGTCGGCGGAACCTGACCCGTGTTTACCGGGAATTAGTCGCTCTCAGCGCCTGCTGGCTTTCGGGGTGTGTATCTGCTTCTCCGCGCTCTGCTTCGGACTCTCGGCTGTTTACGCCCCGCTGCTGCTGTTAAAGGCCCGGAAATTCGCTCTGCTCTGGTCTCTCGGTTCTCTGTTCGCGCTGCTCGGAGTGGCTGTTCTGCGCGGACCGAGCCGGATGCTCTCCTCTCCGACGCCCGGAGCCGCGGTGTACGTGTGCTCGCTGGCCGGGACTCTGTACGCGGCGCTGGGGCTGCACAGCACGCTGCTGACCGCGTTAGGAGCCATGGTGCAGATCGGGGCAATAGTGGGCTACGTGGTGGCTCTGGTGCCCGGGGGCAGCACGGGCATGAAGTTTATGGGTGGACTGGTGACATCTGCCATCAAAAGGACCGTGAGCGGGAAAACCATGCCCATCTGAGAAGATGCAGGTTCAGACGGACAGTTAATGTGTTTTTATACATCAGTGACCAAACCGAGCCCTGGAGGGGATTTATTATTAAAAAGTGATGTGGTGTGTGTGTGTATGTATGTATGTATGTATGTATATGTAGCAGAAGTCTCACACACTGAGTGGTTGTTCATCCACCATCCATGTCAGTTAGAATTTGAATTTCTGAACCATTCTTTTCTGTGGGAGATATTTAATTGTGAATGTATTAAAAACTACAAATCCGATCAACTAATAAATCTGACATTTACAATCCTGGGACCGGATTAAAGAAAGTGTTTTAAGAAAGAAAAATCTTCTTAAATGTGTTTTTTTCTTCAAACAACTTCTTAAGAATGATCTTTATTTTTTTCTTAACTCGTTTCTTACGATAGAATCACTCTCGTCTTTGGCTGTAAGAGTCGACAAGGTAAACATGGACATTTAAACCTTTAAACAGTTTAGTTACTGGAAATGACTATTTCTTCCATCATCACCTCTGTCTTGTTTGCATAAATGATTTCCTCTTAGCGGATTAAAGTAAGTAACAGTAAATGCAAATTCAAAATGTGCCGCATATCTGTAAAATGCAACGTAGCCTACAAAAATAAGATTGAGAAAATAAAGATTTTCTTAAGATAATATTTGAGAACTTAAGTTTTTTCTTTTTTTAAGAATTGAATTTAACAACATGAATTTCTTAGTGTTTGTCTGAAGAAAGCTTTTGTGAATCCGGCCCCTGGTCGAGCTGGTTGGGATTTTGTTTGGTTGTTTTGGGAAGTTCATCCCCGAAGTAGTTCTGAGGCTTATTGGCTGTACCGTTTGTGTAAGCAGGCCAAACCAACGTCTTTTTGACGCACAGCCCAAAATTGAGTCACTACCCCAAACCGGGGATAGCATTTTCCACAAACTATAGATGTTCACGTTGAATAAAACTGCAACGTTACCCTTTATGTCAGAGACACAGCACCAGTCAGGATACTGTAACTATTGGTTTGCTCAGTGATGCACCAAAATAAAATGGTCTAAAACGGAGAGGATTTTTAAAAATGTTTAAATAAATCTGTTTTTTGGTGAAATAATTTGACTGCTGCTCAGACTGAAGATGGCAGCAGGAGAGCAGAGCAAAAAAAACCCAACACAAAACACAAAAAAAAGTGTCCAGTTGGATTCTCTCCTTGTGGTGTAATCTAATGTAACTGCATTTTATGAACACCAGAGGGCGGCGATTACTCTGACCGAAGCTCTTTAAATATTACTGCACGTAACCATAGCAACAACGCCAGCCATAAAGCAGCAAAGTTATAATTATACAAGCAAAATGAATTATAACGAGTTAATAAAATAATTTGTTTGGATTTAATTTCATTGGATGAATCTCTTACTGAGCAGCCTGATGGCTCCAATGAGCCGAGCTTCCTCAGCCTTACAAACCTGGGTCTGGATTTAAGTTGGAAAGTTCAGAGAAACATAGAACAGTCGGTACTTAAACCAAAGGTCCTGGACTCTTAATGGAGTCACAGCTGGACTGAAGATCAGTTTGAGTCCCATCAGCAGAAATGCTGGAGCAGCTTCTAGCTGGGTTTGGTTTGATGGATCAGCAGAATGTTCCGGGAGAGGTTATACAGCATCAGCAAGCTCCGCGGTTCAGCAGCTCCTTCTTTCTGATTTCCTTCACGGCGTTTGCTGGTGTTAAACTCGGCGTCTCTCATTAAACACCATCCCCGGCTGATCGGAGCTTCATTCATGGATCTGTTAAGCCCGGCTCTGATTAACCCGACCGAGCTGCTGATGATCTAGATCTCTAACATTTGTGACTCAGAACATTCACATTAAGAGCTTCAGCTAAAAGAAATTAGTCAGGCAGGTACAGTTTCTATTTCCTTTAGCCTTTCTATTTTTCCTTTCTTTCTCTAGCTTCATATAACTAATTTAATAATCAATCAATAACTGAGGAATGTAAATGATAGCGCTGATCCTGTGCTTTGGTTCTGATTTGCTTCTGTGGGTAGAACAGTGATCTTGGTAACAGCCTGCCTGATAAACTAGACCCATTTTATTTACTGAATGGAAATAAACTTTATTTTTAATAAAGTAAAGCAGATCAGTCCATATATTTGTGTTTATTTTCTGTATAATAAACAGTTATTGATCAATTCTGTTCCTCTGTTAGGACTGAAGCCCACAGTCTGATGAGGATGAAGCAGTGGGGGAACCATAGAATGGAACCATTTTACCTCAAGCAATGCTGAAAAATCGTTTTTTCTGTGCTCTTTATGTTAGTCTAACAATAAACTGTGATAAGGGAACTGTGAGCTTGATAAAGTGTACATTTTGTGTGACGCTCTTTTTGGTTTAGATATTAGTTTAGAGAAATGAGTGGTCTTATTGGTGTTTGGATGATTAATAGAGCAGTTCATCCTTCATCCACTAGGGGGTGCAGTCAAAGGATCCTTATAGTAAGGCGTATACTGTATTAATGATGCTGTAACCACTGCACCCTCTAGTGGACGAATATTGAACTACGATTCACGTCCAAGGTAAAGCAACTCCCGAAATAGACTTTCAGGAAAACCTCAGAACTCAAAGAAACGACAGGAGCAGGTCGATATAAATCTTGCACAAACTTCTATTGCGGGCTCATACAAAAAAATAATGCACAAAACAACGAGAAATCTTTTGACAAACTGTACATGTCGAAACAGATCGACAGCCGAGCGACCCGGCCGCAAACGTTCCAGTTCATTTCCGCATAAAATGAGACGAGGATCAGCAGGGTTTCCGTTTTAAATAAAGAGGTCGGTCCTGTCCAGAGATCGGACTTCACCACTGTGACGTCCGAACGAAGCCGCTCTGTGTCCGTCACGCCGAGCGGAAATCCGTCCGTCCGTCTGATGATGCGGTGAGCCCGGATGAATCGGGGAGGACTCCTGCGTGCGTCTTTTGGTCCTCGGTTTAGTCCACGTTCCGTCCCGGAGAGGTTTGGGATACGACCAACTACCGTCCTCTGCCTCCTCTGGGACCGCCACGTCCACTGCGACCCCACCCGCCTCTGCCGGGCCTGGATGGAGGGGGTCCGTAACCCACGTCGTCTCTGGGAGGAGGCCGTCCTGTGGAGACAGTGTGGAGTAAACCTCCGCGAACGGTCACCTTCCCTGGCGTCCCTAAGGGCTGCGCTCTAATGGCTGCACTCTACAGAATGATGCTCACCACTCAGATTCTTATTTCCCTTATTCGTTCCACCTTCGGTCTGGGCTGTTATACAGCTTTCTGATCGGGGACACGGCTTCTGCCTAGCCACGAATTTTATCTCATAGGAATGAATGGGGAGCGAAAGTTTTGGCACCCTTCTCATATCACAATGATACAAATACACCAATAACACCTCCAGTCACATGGGCTACCACAGCAACCACATAACCACCTGATACACCATAGCAACTGCCTAGCAACCACCTGAAATACCATAGCAACCACGTAACACCATAGCAACTGCCTGGGATACCATAGCAACCACATAATGCTACAGCAAAGGGCTGGCTGACTGATCATGTAGCAGCGATCTAGCAACTGGGATCCACCACAGCTGCACCACCATTCTACATTTCCTTCTGCAGATGCACTGATCTAGTTAGAACTACAACCCCAAATCAGGAAAAGCTGGGAAGGCACCGAAACTGCAAATGAACAGATTAATGTAACGCTCCTTACATTTCCTTTGTCCTTTATTTCATTGCAGACAGTATGAACCAGAGATATTCCTTCCCCCCCCCCTCACCTGCCACTCTGTCATCGGGTCCAGCGCCGGCCGAGTCCATGTCCCCGTCATGCCAGGGCCGTTTGCGAGGTGGCAGCGATGCCATGTCCATGCCTTGGATGGAGGAAGAGCGCTCCCTACCAGCAGCAGACGGACTGTCGTGCATACCGTGCTCGCCTCGCTGACCGTCCCGATATCCCTCATGACCTACACACACACACACACGCACGCACGCACGCACGCACGCACGCACGCACGCACGCACGCACGCACACGTTTTATTAGTGTCAGACTGAATGTGCAGAATCAGATTCCTATTGGCTGTCAGTAACCCCAGTGCTTCAGGTTCTACCCGAATCTTGCCCTCCCTCCCAATTGTAATTGCCGGGAGCAGGCAGAAGCCCCTTCATTCCCACCCCACCTACAGCACATCACGTAATCGCCCTCGGGTCTGACCTGGGCGTGGCGGTCCTCCGCGCGGCCTCCCACGCCCGCCTTGCCCCCAGCCCTGGCCCATCTCGTCCTGGTTATCGAAGCTCTCGTCTCCTCCGTACTCGTCCGGGTAGGCTCCTCTGCCCCCGCGCCCGCTCCCTCTCCTGTACCTGGGACAATATAATAACATTATAATAGGAGTAATATTCCTCACCCATTATATTATTATATTCTACGTCCTTTATTTTACTCCACATTTTATTATATCAAGCTTTTATTATATTCTAATATTTTATACATTTAATATTTGATGTGCTTTAAATGTATATTATTTTATTAATACTTATTTCATTTGAGTTATATTCCCAATTCATTAGATTCTTTTATTTATTACATTTCATATTCAGTTGCATGTTAATAAAAGTTTTTTTTAATAGCCTGTTATTTTTTTATAATCTCTTTTCTTAGTTTCATATTGCTAATTATTATTCATTCCATCATTTTTATTAATTGTATTTATTAATTGCATAAATTTTATGTAATTACATGTTTTGTTATATTCTACATTATATTTATTTTATTCTACATTATATTTATTGTATCACGTACTTTATTAATATATTTTATTTTATACTCTGTTTATTATAATGTCTACTTTCTATTTTCTTATATACTGATTATATAATTTATGATTTTTATTATGTTTTTATTTTTATATTAATTTTATTTAATTTATATTTAATAAATTATATAGAATAAATGAAATTTAACAAAAAAAGTATAAATAATTATTGAATATAAAAATCTAAGTATTTCATAAAATATTTTTTATATTACACTCATTGTTTGGTCTATTTATTATATTCTCCATTTTACTGATTACAATCTCTATTCTAATAGCTATAAACAATTCTTATAGTTTCATATTTTCCATTTTATTTATATACTCTTATAATTTAATATAATATATTTTATAATTTAATATAAAATATTAATATAAAAATTACATAATATTAAAATATTTTTTATTAATGGTATTTTTACCTCATGAATTAAATTCCATTTGTTATATTCCATTATATTTTATTTATAATGTTCTATTTTATTTATTATATTGTATATTTTTCTCATTATTTTTATTTTATTATGCTTCATAATTTATACATTAGTACGTTCTGCATTTTTATTAGTTAGATTTATATTTATTAAATAAAATAGGATAAACAGAACATAATGACTATAAAAATTTCTTGAATATAATAAATTAGAAAATATAATAAATAAAATGGAATATAATTTTAGTACCATTTTATAATTCTCTTTATTTATTCATTATATGTATTTATTTATGATGTTTATATTCCCTACATTACGGATTACGATCTTGTGCCTGTACACAGCTCTGGAGGCTCAGAGTAACGCGGCGTTTGTGTCGGACTTACGCCTCCTCTGCATGCGGCGGCCGCCTCTGCCTTTGGTCAAACTCGTCCTCTTCGTACCCGTCGTACCTGAAGCACAGAGCCACGGTTACGATGTGGAACGCGGGAACGCTCTGGCGGTCGCTACGGAGACCGCGTGCAGCTCACCTGTCGTAGTCGGGGTCGTGGCCGAACCGGTCCTGGCTCTCCCACTGGCCTCGGCCCCTGGGCTCCCCGTGGAAGTCCTGAGCCGGTCTCCTCCAGCCCTCCTGATAGCCTCGGTCCTCGTCCCAGTACTGACCCCCTCCGTCTGACCCCTGGTGCTCCGGAGGCGGCCCCATGTGGTGGTTCGGAGCCCCTCGAGGACCGTCCCCTAATACCAACGCAAACGCAGAGGAGCACGATGTTCAGATTTAACACAACTACAAAGCTGTAGAGCCCCTCTGATGGACCCTTACCTTTGCTACCCTGCTGTCCCATTCCGTGCATCATGGACTGGGGGCCAGAGCTCTGTCCCTGTAAAGCACACGTTAAGATTCAAAATCAATATCACAGATCAATACACACTTAAGGACTCAGCCTCATTCCGAAATAACACTACGGGATATTTATTTATAGCAAGCGTTTGTACAGAAACGTCCTCATCAGCCCCTTTGATAGCACAGCAACATTTATCTTATTCTACATTTTATTTATTATATCAAGTATAAAACGTGCAAACAAATCCAAAATATTTTATATTAGATATGCTTAATTTATTACCTAAATTTCATTTTTATTACATTCTCCATTCTATTCATTAACCTCTCATTTATTACGTTCTATTTTATTCTTCCATTATATTTGTTTTATTTACTATATTTTCTATTTTATTATAATCTCCATTCTCTTCTAGTGTCATTCTGGTATTATGGTATTTATTATATTTTAATGTTGTTATACTTTTCATTTTATTTATTAATTTTATACTCTAAGTAATTAACTATCAATAGAAGTATGAAACTTCTTCTGCTTGCCTTAATTAGTGTAATCAACATATAATATGAAATAATAAAACATGCACAGGGTACTCCACTGCTGCTCCTGACAAGTGAACATAATAGCAGGGTTAAATAATACATTACGAGTATGAAATAAAATGAAATATAATTTTGCATACTATTTTATTATATTCTGTTTAATTTATTATATTTACTATTCATTAGATTCTCTAATTACCTTTTATGGCATTATATTCCCTTTCATATATATATATGGTTGCTCACCTGGTTGAACTGTCCTCTGTTCCCGTCGCCCATGTGGGACGACTTGCCCTGCTGCATGTATGCCGGCGGGCCCTGCATGTTGCTGGGGGGTCCATGTATCCCACCCTGAGGGTGCCCCATGCCATGCATGCCCTGCATATTGCCGTGACCCCTGGACGGAGGCCCCATCATCCCCCCGGACGAGGGCCCCTGATGACCCATCATGTTCCCGTGCGGCGCCGGCCCCCGGACGTCCTGATGCATCATGTTCCCCTGCGATGGACCTTGGCCCCGGGGTGGGGGTCCCATGATGCCCCCTGCAGGAGGCCCCTGGGGTCCCGGAGGCCCCTGCCCGCCTCTCGGAGCCATTCCGTGAGGACCCATGTTCCTGGGAGGCCCGTGATGGCGTGGAGGTCCGTGCATGTCCGGATGGCCCATCATGCTTTGCTGAGGCGGCGGGCCCTGGTGAGGCAGGGGGCCAGGAGGTCCCATCTGGCCCTGGGGCATGAAGGGGCCCGACATGCCCCCTGGACCCATAGGAGGACCCATGCTGGGATTCATCTGCTGGGGCGGCATGGACTGGGCGAAGCCTTGCTGAGTCGGTGCCAGGGGGCCGCCCTGTCCAGGGAACGAGGACATGGAGCCCGGCTGCCCCCCGGAGGGCGCCATGTTCTGTTCTTGGAGCTGGGACATTCGCTCGATCTTCAGTTGCTGCGGAAACACAAAGGACGAGGATTAACCACGCTTTAGCGTACGTCCTGCTCACGCAGCTACGACAAAACGGACGGCTACGACGATCGGAAGTAAAAACGCAACTTCCAGGACCTGCACAAATCTCCCGGCTTCCTGCCACCATAAACCCACCATCTCACTTAAACAGCAACTATGTCTCTGGACTTTCATTACGCTTACACCATTTTATATTAGAGTTATAATGAGCTCCATTTTCTATTTTCTTTTTATTTATTCGATTTGATAATTTGATTTTTTTTAGACCCTTCACTTCGCACAGGAGGAGAAACAAAACCCTTCTTTAGTTTTATAGTCTCCATTTCATTTATTCAATTTTAAAGTTTTGTATATTTTTTATTAATTGTATTCTGTATTAATTTAATTCCTTTTTTGTTGTATTCTATTTGCTTTCATTTTATTGTTTGTTGTTATAATCTCTATTTTCTTATAGTTTAATCTTTTCTATATTATTCAATTACATGCTTTTTAAATAGTTTTATTTTATATTCATTTTATTTAATTCCATTTTAGTTAGTCTCCATTTTCATTATATTTAATTTGATCCACATTTATAATGCTTTAATATTAGATTTTATTTATTTATTATTTTCTCTGCTATGATCTTCTGTTATCATCTGACATTCTGGTGTTAGACCACACACAGCACAGGAGGAGAAAATAAACTCTTATCTTCTTATTGTATCATAGTCTGTTTTAGTAATTTAATTTTATAATTTTGTTTAGTTTTATTAGTTATATTTTCATTCTTTATATTTAGTTCCATTTTTGTTATTTTTATATCTTCATTTTTATTTATTTTATTTAAATGGATGACTATATATATATATATATATATATATATATATATATATATATATATATATATATATATATATATATATATGAATTATTTTATTATATTCTCTGTTATATGCATTATATGTTCTAAAAACACCTGACCAGAGCAGTGGCTCGTTAGCATTTAAAGCAACAGTCACTCAAACCCGAGGGTCCTGAGCAGTGCTGTGCTCGGGGGAGCAGGTACTTTGGCCAAAGCGGGTTACGGGCGTGTCCTAGAGCCCCCGGAGAGCCGCGTTTATAGTGAGAGGCCTGATAGAAGCCCAACGTTCGTATGGACGTACCTCCAGCAGCATGGGGTTGGTGTACTGCAGCGCCGCCATCTCCTGCTCGATCTCCGCCTGGCTCCTCTTCTTACCGTCCACCTTCTCGTCCTTCCTCTCCTTCGGCATCTCGCCGGGACCCATGGTGGGCACCTTATTCTCTGCCCAGGCCTGCAGAACGAAGCCATGAAGACGCCACGGAATGAGACCAAAGCAGAGAGAACCGGTTCAACCTAAAACCCAGACTCTTGAGGAAATTACCTGCTGGAACTGAGCGGGAATGGGTTTTGCGTAAGGAACCTTCTTGGTCGGAGGTTTCTTCTGGTCCTTTAGCATCACCTCGTCCATTCCCCAGTCCAGCCCCGGGATGCTCATCTCCGTATCGGGTACCATCTCTTTATCTGCAAAGCAGACCGTTCGTTTCAAACCCAAAGGTATTGGGACACAAACCCACATGTGGCCAAAAGTATTGGGACAAAACCAATATTAGTCAATTCAGCCATTCTAGTGTTAAACCCGTATTTATTTGCATACAATCAGTACTCAGCAGTGTGTGTGTGTGTGTGGTTACTGACTGGTTTGTTCCTGCTCCATGGCTGCTTTCAGCTGCTCAGGGATGCCCATGCCAGGAATGGTGGCCAGGCTGTTGGGCTCCATGTCATCTGCAGAAAGAACGTGACACTCAGCTAAAGCCATAAGAGAACCGTTTGAGGTTTGTCCCAATGAGTCACTCACCGTACTCCACCCCGTCCTCCGACATTCCCGGGAGCAGGTTCAGGTTGTAGCGGTCGCGCATCTTATCCCCCGGGCGGTTCCGGGTCCAGAATTTGCTGAAGGCGGTGACAGATTACAGTTAATCATCGATTCGTACCGCGCTTTCGAAGACAGACAACAAACTGAACCTTTACACACCTGGTGTGATCGTTGGATCCCGAGCACAAGATGTGCCCGAGCGGGTGCCACGCTAAGCTCCAGATCATGCCCTCGTGAGCCAACTCCATCCCGCCCACCTCCTTCTCAACGCTGCCAGATCAAAAACCCGTACGTTACTTTAAACATTTATACACACACATATCGTTCTTCTTTCTCAGTATTCTCTTTAGCCTTTCAATTTTTCTTTCTATCCGTCATTCAAATTTAGAATCACTGGTCAAGGAACAGACATTATAAAGTTATTTCTCACACACACACACACACACACACACACACACACACACACACACACACACACACACACACACACACACACACAGTAGTGGAAGTTTCTCTCGCGTACCCCACGTGCCAGAACAGGAGAGATCCGTCCGAGCCGCCGCTGGCAAACAGGCCCTCATGAATAGGGTGCCAGCCCACAGCTGGAACCAAACAGGACAAAGTTAGACACACAGGCAGACACACACACCTGGAGCAGGAGTTCCATTTGAGTTTTTACCTGTAGCTTCTTTCTTGTGGCCTCTGAACACCTGGAGCTCCTCCTTCAGGTTGCGGATGTCGAAGAGTTTGCACAGGTGATCTCGGGACGCCGTCAGGAGCCAGTTCCCATTCAGGTTCCACTTCACCTCCATAACGGTGTTTTTATGGGCGTGTCTGAGGAACGAAAGGACCGATTACAACTTTATGATTATGAGTTAGATGAAGCTCTCAAGAGCCGAGGTTCATCATCCTTACAACCAGGGAATTTGGATTTGAGCGGACAGTTCAAGAGAAACGTATAGAGAGTCAGTGCCTTTAAACCAAAGGTCCTGGACTCTTAATGGAGCCGCAGCTCGACTGAAGATCAGTCTGAGTCCCATCAGCAGAAATGCTGGCGCAGCTTCTAGCTGGGTTTGGTTTGATGGATCAGCAGAAATGTTCCGGGAGAGTTATACAGCATCAGCAGCTCCGGCGGTTCCAGCAGCTCCTTCTTTCTGATTTCCTTCACGGCGTTTGCTGGTGTTAAACTCGGCGTCTCTCATTAAACACCATCCCCGGCTGATCGGAGCTTCATTCATGGATCTGTTAAGCCCAGCTCTGATTAAGCTGACCAGCTGCTGATTATCTAGAACTCCGACTAACATTTCTGACTCAGAACATTCTCATTAAGAGCTCCAGATAACAACAATTATACAGTCAGGCGGGTATGGACTTCTTTTTCTTTCATTCTCTCTCAGTATTTTTTTTTTCTTTATGTTGTTCTTTCTTTTTATCCTCTGTATTCTCTTTAGCATTTTCTTTCTCCAGCTCCATGTAACTAATTCACAATGACTAACTGAGGAATGTAAATGATAGCGCTGATGCTGTGCTTTGGTTCTAGCCCTGGGATCTCACTGATTTGCCTCTGTGGGTAGAACAGTGGATCTTAGTAACAGCCTGCCTTATAAATCAGACCCATTTTATTTACTGAATTCAAATAGACTTTCTTTTTAATAAAGTAAAGCAGACCAGTCCATATATTTGAGTTTATTGTCTGTATTCTAAAGTTACTGGGATATTCCGTTCCTCGACTGTTAGGACTGAAGCCCAGAGTCTGGCGATGTTTTGACAAACAAACCTGTCTTTGGTCCTCTTTATCTTAACATAAGAATAAACACTGATAACAGAACCACGGTTCATAGCATCAGCTCTTCCGCTGTTACACTCACAGTGTTGCCAGACTCTGGCCGGTCTTTGGGTCCCAGAACTTGATGGGCTGTTGGCTGTCCTTACTTCCCGACACCACCAGGCCTTTGGTGGGATGCCAGTCGACGCATTTTACGTCCGCTCCGTGCCCTGGGTAGCACAGGGAAAAGCAAACGTTAAACCACAAACAGATATGCCAATCTTATACAGGACTGACCGCTCATGATTTATCATCTCTGTACCCTCACTCTATCTGGGTCAGGATCACAGAATTGGGGGTGTGCCAACCCTGGACAGAGTGCCAGTCTACCAATCAGGGTTCACTCCTGCAGCACTGGATAAAACTCCCATGTCAAACAAGGCCAATTACGCGTCTGTGACCGACCCAACCAGAAGGCAGTGCCAGGACTCCAACCTGGGCGAACCACCACTGTGCCAGCCTGGTGGCCCATGTTCACATTTGCAACATTACGGAAAATAAAATAATTTAAATGCGCCTCTGTGTCGTGTCCACAAAAGTCAGACGACTTTCCATAAACGATGAAGGCAAAACAAGGGTGGCCTTTAGAGAGAGAAATACAGAACTTTAAATTATTGTTTTTCATACGTCTGAGTGCTTTAAAATACGTGTCTGGAAGCTTTTAGAAAAGGTTTACATATGTCACTACGTATTACAACACTGGCCACTTTATTCCGGTACAAACCCGTTCAAACTGCTTCGTTTAGGCCACTTAGACATGATAAAACCCCGCATCAGAATGGGGAAGAAGGTGATTTAAACTGACTTTGAACAGGGCATGGTTTGTTGATGCTTATCTAGTGAGATTTTAAACCCACAGCGCCATTCTAGGATTTACATAACATGGTCCCTTAAGCGAAGAATCCCCCCAGTGAGGGCAGTTTCTCTAGCTGAAAAACGCCACGTTGATCCAGAGATAGAAAAGGTACAGTTAACTCAAAATAACCACTTGCCGAAAAAAAAGAAGAAAAAAAAAAAAAAAAGAAAGAAAAAAAAACCACAGAACGTGAAGCAAGATGGGTCTACGCATGGATCAGCACCCACAACCACGGGCCACTCCTGTCAGCTTAGAACAGACAACTGAACTGGGCTACAATTCGCAACGTCCTCAACAGAACTGGACGAGAATCTTTGGGCCACTTTATACCAGCTGAATCATGGTTTAAACCCCACAGCCTACCTGGGTATTGTTGCTGAAAAAAACCCCACGGCACACTTTATGCCCACAGTGTACCATCTTCTGATGGATACTACCAACAAAGATCGATGCATCTTATCCTAGTGTTACCTTACCCTTCACACCACGTCCGATGCATTTGCTGTCTAAACTCTCTTTAAGCTTCCCTGCTTTGCTTCTTTATTTCTTCTCTAATGTGTCCGGAGATTTTTGGCTGTGTCTTTTCACACGTCTCTTAAAAAACAAAAACACGAGTGAAGATGAGCACAGGAAGCTCTAGTTTGTGTTTTAGATAAATTAATCAGACGCTTCCATCAGTCCTTGTGAGCTTATTTCTCCATCCTTCTCCAGCCTTTCTTTCTATCCCACCAGAATCTGTTCTTTAATATCCATGTTTTTAAGAGGCAGCAGCCCTGTTGCTCGTCCTAATAAGCTCCCAATAGCTGTTTCTGCCTGGAGACCGAGCCTCTGATTGGTCAGCCGGCTTATAATGCAGAAAGTAGAACAGCTCTGGTTACACATTTATGGCAGCGGGTCTCTCGGTCCGACAGTTTCGGCTCGGGTGAAGGCGGAGTTAATATACCGTTTGTCTTTTTGTCAAATTAGAACGTGCATTTTCGTTTTCCCCCCCCTTTTCGTCTATAAAAAAATGAACTCTGGGGGGGGGGGGGGGGGGGGGGGGGGGGTGGGGTGGGGGGGGGGGGGGGGGGGGGGGGGGGGGGGGTTGTTTTTTTTTTTTTGAGAGATTTCTTTATTTTTTTTTTTTTTTTTTTTGTGGGGGTGGTGGTTGGTGTTGCACCTTCCTTTCCCCTCGTTTCTCCGTTCCCCACTCCTTGTCGGTCCTCTCTCTTCCTTTGGCGGGCCCTTCCGCCTCCATACACTTCTTTTCTTCCATCCTTCTGGTCTTTAGTGTGTTTATGGTAGTAGTTGTGTACTTTAATCACAGGTCACCATCTCTGTGGTGACAGTTATTTAGTTACAGTTTGATCTAAACATCAGCCCGTGCTTTCCTCTGGGAGATTTTTTATTTTTAAGCTGGATTCCACTAAAAACTACATCTGGGATCGACTCAACCGCATCACACCACAGCATGACCTCTACGGACGCCGTTTGAACCGGGTCTGTACGTTAAACAGCTCGAAGCATAAATTAATCACACAGAAATGTCTGTGGAACAAGGGGTTTCTGTCCCCAATACTTTTGGTCATTGCGAGAAATAATATAAATCCCTGTACAGACAAAATTTCAGATTCAGCGATAACGATTATCCCACCACCCCTAAGTGGAGAACATGCCAAAATCAGCGTTATTCCACCAAATATTCACTTCTAGAACGCTTACAGAAATTTTATTATACGAGGTTTTTGAAACACGGCAACCTGTTTTATTGTGATGAGTTGTAGTTTCTGTAAGTAGATGCTCTAAATGACCAAATTCTTACGTAACATTTAGAAGAACTGTTTTATCATCACATAACATAGATGGTAAAACTAGAGAAATCGCTCATTTGGCCCAGCAGTCTCTCTCCATTTCCATATCTGTACATGAGTTCAGCTCAAGATTTATTACAGTATTATTTACTTATGATTGGCTGTTTAGCTTCCCCCCTCCCTAGAGCACCTTAACAGGAGCATGACATGATTTGATTTGAAAGGTTCACTGGAATTAACTTTAGGGAGCTCTCCGTTTCAAGCCGACTCAAAGTCGAACAGAACAGTTCCAGTTCCGAGCACGGATATTTTACTGCATTACCACTTTGCAGCAGCGGCCGCCATCCAACCCATCAAAGAATCGACCTTCACAAATTATAAGTGCGCTTTTTGGTTCCTTTTATACAACCCCAAATCAGAACAGTTGGCCCTGGTTAATTGAAAATGCATTACATTTCCTTCCTCTTTGACACTTCTTTGATAGTCAGGCAGTATCTCTCCGGTCCAACTTCAATGTTATTTGTTAATAACCAACCATTCCTGCATTTCAGGCCTGCAACACATTTCCTAAGAAAGTTGGGACAGCCAATTCAGGGTTTATGAAATAAAAAGTAAATAGTGATGGATTTCAAACAGGTGATTTGATCATGACTGGGTCCAAAAGCACATCAGGAAAGCCCGAGTCTTTGGGAGTAAAGATGATCAGAGGATCTCCGATTTTTCCAAATGTTTAAAAACAAATGTTCCTCAGAGAGAGACTGAAAGGATTTATGTGTCCCTCTACGAGCATAATATCATTAAACCCTGCAGAATCTGGAGGAATTTTCCCTAAAAGCCCAAACTGAAGAGGGGTGATCCCTCGCTCCTCAGACGGCACTGCATCAAGAACAGGTCATTCATCAATAGCTGATAGAACCACAATGGCAAGGATTCTTTAACAAATCTGTATCAGGCTCTAACTACAACACAGAAGTTACATTGTCACAGATACCACTTTAAAACGTTACTGCTGTGCTAAAACAGTCCATATGTTATAAAGACCATGCCCAGAAGGTCGTCGGTTTCTCTTGGCTGGAGGCATCCTGGGATGGACCATCACCCAGTGGGGAACTCTAGTACAAATCCAGGTTCTGCCTGGTACTGGGTCGGGTCATAGGGCCCTAAAGGTCATTTACACTCCTCCGAAGACAGTTCTTCCCAGGGACGTCCATGCACTTATCAAGTTAGGACTGAAAAATGGAAACCCTTCCAGACTTTCTTTGAGGAACATTTGTTGATACCTGGAGAGCCTCTGACATCTTTACTACTCCTCAGAGACTCAGGCTTTTGCTTTACTGGATGCTTTCCAAATCATGATTTTAGACCCGTGTGCAAATCACAGCATTTAGTTTTTTTTGACCTAGGCTGCTTCCTGAAAGGCAGGAATGGATTTATTACAAAAAAAAACCTGAAATAATCCCGAGTTCATACCGTCTGCAATGAAAGGAAACGCTGCACTGCAGGATTTTTTGATTCGGCTCTGGTGAACGTAATCCTACCGGGTAGGTGAACCTTATAACAGTTAACCTGAACAGGCACACGGGTATGAGAATCCCCGCCCCCTTTCTATCCAACCAGCATCCCTCACAATTAAATAGCCAATCCACAATCCATGACCTGTAACCGAACCACCCATCACTGAAACCGAACCCCACATTCCGGCGGGGCCCGAAGTTCATATGGGCATACCTCTGAGGAATCCGTTCCTCGGGCAGCGCAGAAAGTCCAGATGCGTACTGTCCGTCGTCGAGCAAGTGGCAAATTTATTATCCCGTAGGAGAGAAACTGAAGACAGAGCAAGGAAAGAATCAACAATGAAGGATAACCAAAGCACCTCCTACATGGAACCGCGGCCCTCACACTCGACCCTACCACTGGGTCTGCTCCCCGTCTAGCCCCACCATAAACCAGGGCTGTGTGTGTGTGTGTGTGTGTGTGTGTGTGTGTGTGTCGCACTGCACTGTCAGCTCCCCGTCTCCTCTAACAATAACCATACATTCTGTTCCATTCGCCCCGAGTATGAAGACGAAACACCACGTTTGGAGTCCCTACATTATACTAACGCATAAAAACACTACAAAGCTACGTAGCTTAGCCTCATACAACTGTCCCCTTAGATAAGAGTCCTGCTTCTCTAGACATTTACATGGGATAAAATTCACCATCCATCACCTCTAATCACCTTCCAACGAGCACTAAGTACATCCAGTCCCTGCCTGGGCGTCGTACAGGCCCGTCTGAGGGGGGAGGGAAATCTGGACGGGGATTTGGGTTCGGGATCAGGGTTATTTTTTATTTAACGTCACATCAGGTGCTATTCTGAAGTAATCAAACTGTTAGACAATTTTATCTGTAAATATAAGAGATAAAACAGAATATAACAAATGGAATTAATAAAACAGTTATAATAAATGCAATAGAGAACCTAATATAATATACTTAAATATAAGAAAAGAGAAAATCCACGCATTAAATTATAGTAAATTACACTAAATAAAAAAGTAATAAATTGAATAGTAAACATAAACCAAAAATAAAATAAGTAAAATAACAAATAGTAAACAAATCAAATATAAAAACTGAAATAGGAAATACATTAATTATCAATTAGTAATATAAGAGAACAAAAAAAAAGTAATATTAAAATACAGAATAAATTGAATATAAAAAAAATATTAAATATAATAAAGAAAAGTTAAAAAGTAAACAAGAGGATATAATAAAAAAAAAACATTGAAATCGAGAATAAAACTGAAAAACTGAATGTCAAATAAAATAGTAAATATACAACAGAATATTTATAAAATATAATAAATTACAGAATCTAATAAAACAGAAAATAACTAAGTGAATATAATAAATACAATAAATTAAGGCATAGCAGGAATCGGTTTGGGGCCAATTTAGAGAAGCCAACTGACCTAAAAATTCTTTGGAGTGTGGGACAGAACCCGGAATATCCCGAGCAAACCCACGCAGACACGAGGACCACAGGGGACGGCCCAGGTTCGAGACGCAGTAGTGCATTCCGGCTGAATGCTGTCAGACTGAGGGGAGGCCGGTCGGGGATCATCCCCAGAACAACCCAGCTTACACCCGCAGAGAGAATTTGGGCCACTTTTGACCTTTTTTCCACCCATAAACAACACCGAGTGCGTTTACGTGCACTTAATCCGATAAATGCAGAAAACAAGATCTCTGAAAACCAGAATCTGATCAGCGAGATCACGTGCGCTTGGGTAATCAGATAATGTTAAAGCTCCAGGATTACACGACTCGGGTAATAATCTGATTTCTACTTTGCAAACAGCAAACTTTATGAATTAAACAAAGAAATTCTTTATATGTTCAGCAGCCATGTCAGTGTCAGGGATGCCAGATCAAGCAAAAAAATAAAATAAAAAAAATAAAATAAATAATGCTACAGGTCAATGGCCCCCAAAAAAGCAACTCACTCAGAATAAGAAGACTTGGTAACTTAGTCGGGTTAGGCTCGTGTGCATGCGCAGACTGAGAAAAGCGACTGAAATCAGAGTAAGGGGACTCCTGCGCTGAGAAGCCAGACTACTGAGCTAAAACCCCACTCGACCCGATTTCACACTCAGATATCCCAGTCTGGATTATGGAGATAAGAGACACAGAGATACGTGCAGAAACCTGATTATGGTGGGATTGTTAAGGGCATGTAAACGCACTCCGTGTGAGATCGCTTCAAAGCGCTAAAACACTAACGGATACGAAGAGTGAAACGAAGTCAGTAAGACAGAAACTTACAATACTAAAATAAAATACATAAATGCAGTAAGTTAAATAGTAAATTATACTAAATAAAAAAATTAGTAAACAAACAACAAAAAATAAGTAAAAACAATATTAAAAAGAAAACCTGACTGTAAAATTAAAAAGTAAATTATACAAAATAAAA
>JAJAGP010002141.1:11874-133451 GCA_025084515.1 Ancistrus triradiatus | reverse complement strand
GTTGGGGAAAAAAGAAGCTATGAAAGTGCCACGAATGTCATTGCAAATTTTACAGATTTTACAAAGTCCCTCAGGCTAAAGTATTGCTCCTCTTTGCCTCAGTTACTAGGTATTGTTCAAAGTGCCATCATTTCTGAGGAAACGATCATTTTTGAAAAAACGGATAGAGTAAGAACTGGCGTTTGTTGCGAAACCAAAACGATAAACATATACAAGCTCCAAAAACTTTAGCTTTGCCTGCCTCAGATGAAAGAAAGGCTTATGCAAATTGTTTCTCAATGCAGTCCTTCAAGATAGCTTGGTTTTGGGTTCTTCCTGTCAGGATTTGCTACTGACTTGCTGCTTGGATTTAGCTTCTTCGCTTTAGACAAAGACTTCCTGACATCCACAAAAAATTGTACAAACAGAGTAACAACAGATTTGGTGAGGTGTGTGCAAATATTGACACAGATGCACCCACTCAAGCTTTTACACACGTACACATACATGTCTCTTATGGTAAGTACTTGCACCCACATATGCCTAATAACCAAAAACAAACAGATATATTCTCACACCATTTGCTGCAGCAGCAGTGTAGTCAAACGTAACAGCAGTAAAAAAATATACCATAAAGTGTATATGCTCTCTTCTCACCCTTCCACGTGGCTTTTGATTATGCATGGGGCTTTTACAAACTCACCCCGCGATTAGCAGAAGGTCACAAAGGATGAGCCAAACTCCCATTATTATTAGCCTTTATTGGATTTCCATTGTTATTCACAGCGTTCTCGTTTTTTTCCTCTGTTCTAATCATATTCTTGGCTCTTATGCTCGGGATTAGCCCTGGCCCATTTCTTTCCTCCATGCAGAATTAGACAGAATCCCAGAGCATTTTCAACTTTTCCTCATCTGTCTTTGGCCCACAAGATAACATAGCCATCTGCACTGGTGCAGCCAGAATGCTAAACACATGTACATAATGGGATGCATATATGAGGTGCTAGAGAATCTTCAGGATATATAGCACTGCAGAAACCCATTAGAACAATATAATGAGTGTGTGATTATGTGTTTGTAGACTATGTGCCCCAGAGAAGGCCCTGTAGAACAAGTAGCAGAAAAAAGTTAACAATCAGCAGCGAACAAAATTAAAAATTACATATTTAATAATTAGCACTTAAATTAAGAGAATTAAGACAGGGCCACCTACAAAGGTATCCAACCTGTTGCTGATGTTTTAGGTGTTTTTTCCCATATTGTATAAATGTATGCATTAAAATGGCTGAAATATGCACTATTCAAGTTTGGAGTTATATTTATTGAAATATCTTCTGAGGGCAGTATTACACACTCCAGGTTCTGTGAGGCGATCAATCAGAACAGAGGGGGCATGGTTATAATAACTTTAAATGCGGCAAAAAATACTCATTGCTCCGAAAGCAAGCAGCAACATATGAGTTTGCTGGTACAGCTGCACTTACCTCTTAATTACCAGTTTTTTCATCTATTTGAGGGATAGCTGAGTTGCTTGCTTTCAAAGTAATGAGCGTTTCTAACCCCATTCAAAGTTATTATTACCACACCTCCTCCGTTTTCTGAATGGTCATCTAACAGAACCAGTCATGTGTTATACATCCCTCAGAAGATAATTCAATAACTAACACTCCAATGAATTTTTAATTAGACCCAAGATGCCCAATTTGCATGCAACAAGAAATAAAAAAATTAAAAAAGATTTAATTACTCATTGTAATTATTCATCCATAGTTTCACCACAACACAAAACTGCTCACAAAGATAAGCATCATCACTAAAAATATGCTGCTGTAAGTGCATACAATGCAAAAATTTCCATTTATTTAAAATGCATTCAGTATCTTCCCTTATCACGTATCCCCTCCAGTTGTGATATTATAATGATCTAAAACATATTATATTCACGTAATTTTTTTTCCAGTCCAGCAGATTAAGCCCCACACGTGTCCAAAAGTATTGGGACATGCCCCCGCATGCAGCCAAAAGTATTGGGACACGGCCCCACACGCAGCCAAAAGTATTGGGACATGGCCCCGCATGCAGCCAAAAGTATTGGGACATGGCCCCACACGCAGCCAAAAGTATTGGGACATGGCCCCACATGCAGCCAAAAGTACGGAGATAAAAATCGACATTCTTTTTACTTGTCACATTTCAAGCACTGTTGTAGTTCTTTCAGGAAATGCAGATCTATTTTTTTTATTGTTAATACACTTCTTTATTCACTTCACTGTATATATATACACATCAGTGTTTGTAATGTTTTCTTTGTCTTTTATTTTGCTGCAAACAGTATGAACCCAAGATATGTAATGTCTTTTCTGGTCAACTTCATTCCCTATGTTAAAAGTACAGTACATCCATTCCTGTATTTCAGGCCTGTAACATATTCCAAACAAAGTTGGGACAGGGGCAATTTATGGCTAGTAATGAGGTTAAAATAAATAATGATTTCAACGAGGTGTATGTAATTGTAATCATGAATTGATACAAAAGCAATATCCACAAAAGGAGAAAGTCTTTGAGGAGTAAAGATTGAATCTCCAGTTGTCAACAACACTCCAGTGAGTTTTTAATTAGACCCAAGATGCCCAAACTTGCATGCAACGAGAAACAAACAAAAAAAGAGATTTAATTACTCAATGTAATTATTAATCCATAGGTTCACCACTACACAAAATGTCTCACAAAGATAAGCATCACTACTAAAACTATGCTGCTGTAAGTGCATGCAATGCAAAAATGTCTATTTACTTAAAATGTATCCAGTATCTCCCCTTATCACGTATGCCCTCCAGCTGTGAGATTATAACAATCTAAGACATATTATAATCCCACAGTTTTTTTTCCAGTTCAGCAGATTAGCCACAGATTAGTTTTCAAAGACCTTCTACTAAGGCAGATTCTATTAGTTGCATTTCAGCAGTTTGAATTGATTGAAGTATTAGTATTGTTATGAATTGAATTACATTGCAATACATTATAAATAACAAATACAGGTACAGAGTGATGCAGGACAAACTTACAGACGAGTCGAGAAAATCTCACTTCATTTCAGAGAATGTTCTAACGTCCATTTGATGTTTACTTGAGTTTGAAGGAGCTTCAACAGAGGACAAATGTGTATAAGATCAGTAAAAAGATAGGAAATAATAGGATGTGAAAGGCCAAGCCATGCTCTCTCTCTCTGAGTCCCAGAAGTGGCGAGACAATCGGCCCACATACCAAACAGTGGGGAAATATGATGTGTCAGGATATATTTCCTCATGAGTAAGTGAAAACTACATAACTCAGTCTAAACTCAGAAAAAAGTGTGTCATAACCTGGATATGTCAAGAGTGTGTCATCCACAAGCCTTCACTGTGAGTTCCAATTGTCTTGTCCTGAGTACTAGGCTGACTGTGCACTTTGACCAGAGATGACTGTATATATCTGCATTTTAATCTGTTAGGTTATGTGCGTTATTAATATTTTTTAATGCAGCACTTGATTTACTTCACTATATATTATTATATAATATAATAAGTGTACAAGTACAATGTGCAATGACAATTAAGTTTATTCTTTCATTCATTCATTCATTATTTTCAATTTATGAATTGCTTTGTTTTTGCCTTGAAACTGCACATAACTATGTTTTCTTCCAAAGTAGTGTTAATAGTTGCATTCCACACTACAGTCTGTTACGTTTAGCAGTATGTCAAACTACTGCACCATCTATACACACACTAATTAGAATGGTAGAATGTTGTTAGGATGGAGACTAGAGATGGAAGGCTATGTATCGGGACCGGCCTATTTTCAACCCAAATGTACGATGGGTGATTAGCCAATATTTCTCTAATTTAGCCACTCATTGGAGTTAATCAGTGGAGTGAAACAAATGAACCATACTGTCTAGACTCATTATCTTGCCCCCATTATCTGCCAACGTTTCCTCTTGCCCTCGCCAAAATTAAATGTGACAAATGTCCTGCCAGTAATTAAATACTACCCTGCTAAGCCACCATATTTCAGACCGTCAGTAGGTCTGACTTTAATCCTAATTTAAACTTGCATCCAGATGATGTACAGCCCCTGTCTGTTATCAAAAACGCTATATAAGAAGGAGACTGACCACTGGTTCAAAATATGAATGAGACTCTAGTACAGAAGCCCTGCCCCGTCATTTGAAAGAACAAATCAGCATATTGTGGGTGGCAAATCTTGGCGGGATGCACATTAGCCAGAATAACATTAACAAGATTGTGTTTTCCACTGTCATTGGCACCCAACAATGCAAGTAAGTTATATCAGTTTTGTCAGGTTATACCAGCGATTCTAAATATTCATCATTAATTTCTTTCAGTTTCGGATATATAGGTCTCTCCCCATTGAAAGAGATGGGATTAACTGCCCAGTGGTGATACCAAGATGGTGGCACAGTGAACAGACTTTGTTGACATTCATTGCAGACTGGACTTCATGCACTTCGTGTCACAGAAATAATCATCAATCACTGACTTTTTCTCAAATTTCTATAAATGAATGCCCTGTGCAAACCCCATTTCTGTATTTCCATCTAGTGTTTCATCTAGGAAGTAGAGCTGGGCGTGAACCCTAGCTGAAACATTATATGGAAATACAAACTCTTTAACTTTTGTCTAAGGGTCTAAAACAGTGGGCCTCGCTCACGTTGGAAGAAATCCCGTATTGTATTCAGCTGCTTGTGCGGATAGTTTGTAATAAATTATAATAAACCAGTTTAGACCATATCTGCATCTGAAATGACATACATAACCAGTACAGTACCAGTACCAGTACTAGATTTGATCCAGTATGCACTGCTTGACCATTAAAGCAACATGCTCCTTCGGTACATTAGTGTGCAGCCACATAGTGTAGCCTGCCATCTTACCAATGTCATGTGACGCATGATGTCACATCACCACTGTAAAAAACCAGGGTTATACATAACCAATTTCTAATTTGTCTTTTTGTGGTTAACAGCCACCTCCCCACTATCCACCATTTTTCCTCAGCTTTGAAGGCCTCCTCTGCTCCAGCTAAATCATGAGGTAGGATAATGTGATTATTTCACATACTTAAAAATGTCTCCTGATGCAATACTTCAACTGGGGTCTTTTCTCATACTGTAATGAATGCTATGTATTCGGACACAATACCTGTTCTTGAGTACTGTTCGCATACTGCTCGGTTTACATACTAGAATATGGACCAGAAGGTCCAGGGTTCAAAACCCAGGCTGCCACTGTTGGGTCCTTGTGTTGGGTCCCACAGTCACTTGGATTGGGAATGTATCAATTGATAAGGGTGTCTGCTAAATAACATAAATGTAAATACCAGTGTAAAGGGGCATTCAGTCCCACACTTGATCAGTATCAGCTATCAGCAATCGTACTGAAAGGTGATCGTCAATCAGTATCGACCATAAAAACACTGATTGGTCCATCTTTAAAGGAAACAGTACATTTCTCTGCACATGTGGAAACCTACTTAGCACTATAGATTTACAAAGTTACCTAATGACTAAAATCCAGTTGATTTAATTTGATTTATTGATTACAAATAATGGACATTACTCCAACTTAAAATAAGTGTGTTAAAAAGTCAGTCAAACCTGCTGTCTGAAAATGGTTTGGATAGTGAATGCATGGATAGTGGGAGCCCTATTTTTCATGATTGCTCTTAAAATTCCTGTCTTGTTCCTGAACATTCAAAAACTCAAAATTTCACTGATGACACCGTAATTATAGTGGTGCAGGCAACTTAGCTTGTCTGCCTATCTGTTAGCTGCAGATTCGGTAAGGCTTTGTTTCTCTAACTCCAGCAGGGTCTTGTTTATCATGTGAACCACAAGGCGCGCACACATTCTTTACTGTCTCACAGTGTGTCTCTTTTAGCGCTATATTATAAATTAAAGTCATTACCTCATAATTAACCACTAAATAAAACAAACGCCGAGGGTGCAGACAGAGGTAAGAAGCCATTCGGAACATGATCTGCTTCCATTATTTTCCCAGTCAGCATAGATTATTGCAGGATTGTGGAGTTGATAGCAGGTTGGGCATTAAAATACTATGTATATTATTGTTGAAATTTGGAGATCGGATAGTGGACGGTATATCTAAGCAAGTAAATACATTTATTGTGCTGCTAACAGTATGCCTAACAGGCCTTAGGGTGATGTTGCATTACAGCTGAGGTAAAGTGCTATAAGGATGATGAACATCTGCAAAGATGAAAACAGAGCAAAGACGAGCTGTCTGGCATGGATGACATTTTCCCAGTGTTGGGCACATTTAGGAGAGTGTGTCGCTTGTAGCAAGGTGGGTAAACAGTCTTGATTAACCCTGCTGTTGTTAAGGGAGTTGGATTCAGCCAAGGGCCACAATTAGATTAGATCAGAGGCTGCATGCTGCAGATGTGAAGACCTTTGATGGACGATAATTGGCAAATGCAGTCTATTATTGAGTGATTGGAACCAATCAGATGATCCTGTAGGAAAGATGTCAAGACATTTACAGAACATTCAGCTGGATGCAAATGACATATCGACTAAGAGAAAACAAGAAAACAGGTTTATAATGAATAAGGCAGTAGTTATTCACCTTTGTTAATGTCTCCAACCTCTCTTAGACTTATTTGTGGACAAGACATAACAACTAGGAAATTTACATTCAGTTTATTGATAACTACAACGTGTTACCTTGATATTGCCATATTATTTGTGTTTATTATAAGTGTTATCACAAGTGCACAGTGTTATTAATGTATTTATTTACAATGTTATTACAAGTGCATGTGACACTTTTTTGTGTTTTTATGTTTTTACTGTTCTTGTTATTACTGTATTAATTACAAACTTAAACAAGTGTTTTTATGTTATTAAACAAAGGTAATACAATGTTATTATAGGTGATCATTTCCATATAATTGCAAATCTTTGTTATACAGCAACCAAACCTCATATTTGTAACTGCAAATGTTTATTACTATGTTTTTTCAAGTTATTATTAAACTGCTTTTTATACAAAACTCTAAGTGTTTATTACACTGTTGTTTTACAAATGTCTAAAACAATCATGGTAACACACTGTATTTAGCCTTAAATTAAATGTCAATGTCCTAGTTGTTATGAAGTAATAGTAGCAGTAATTGTAGCAGTACAAGTAAGTAATAAAATGGTAAATATAATCATGGTAACAAGTAGATAATTACATGAAATTATATTATTTCTTAATGAATAATAAGCTAGTAATTGTAATGGTAACTAATTGATGATAAATGGAAAAATATTGATAACAATCTTTAATTACTCATCACTCAAAGTTTATATGTATTTTCTGGTTGATACAAAATAAAAAAAAATTATAACTATCACAGTAAAAATAACTGAGTAATACTGAAGTAATACTAAAAGTCAGTCATTGTAGCCTATTTCTTATTTACAGGAATATAGCATCCAACTATTAGTGCTGTAAAATACTAATTCACTTGTTTCTGCTTTGTTTCTTACCTGTTATGTCTTTATATGGTCAGGGTATCTAGCAATGTTATTGCAAATGTTTATTACAATGCTGTTGGTGTGTTTATTACTGCTATTACAAGTGTTTAATACAATGTAATTTTAAGTGTTTATTACATTGTTATTACAAGTGTTATTACACTGTTATTAGAAATGTTTGTTACACTGTTATTACAAATTTTTATTACAATGTAAATACAAGTGATTATAACATTGCTACTACAAGTGTTTATTAAAGGTGTTATTACAATTGCTTAAATTGCGCAGTGTTATTATGGCTTTATTACAATGTTATTACAAGCGTTTATTTACAATGTTATTACAAGTGCATGTTACACTGTTTTTTTTTATTACAAATGTCTATTACAATGTAATTAGTTGTGCATTTGCACAAATACTGTGTTTATATTACAATATTATATTACCATTGTGGTAGCATTTTACAGATTGATAACAAGTGGGTCATTATATGATAATATCATGGTAACAAGTTGCATTTAGCCATAAATGAAATCAAATCAATTTCCTAGTTTAAAAAAATGATGAATCAGGAATTGTACAAGGAAAGGTACAAGTCAGTAAAAAATGGTAAAATCACGCTAGCAAGTTGTACTTACCTAAAACTTACATGCTTATATTCTAGTTCTTAATGAATAATGACTTAGTATTTGTAGTGATAACAAATTTGTAACAAAATGGTAAAATCATGGTAACATGTTGTTTTTAAAAAATTAATGCTTATTATCTACATTTACATTATTTAGCAGACGTCCTTATCCAGAGCGTACAATCTTACAATCCAAGCAATTGTGGGTTAAGGGTCTTGCTCAAGGACCCAATTGTGGCAGCTTGGCAGAGGTGGGATTTGAACCCTGGACCTTCTGGTCCAGAGACCAGTACCTTATCCACTAGGCTACCACAGTCCCTAGTCTAGTTCTTAATTAATAATGAGTCAGTAACTGTAGGGGTAACTAGTTGATGTTAAAATGGAAAAATAATGATAAAAAAATTACCCATCAATTAAAAGTATATATGTAGTTTCTGACCGATACGAAATAAAAATTTAGTAACTATCACATTGTATCCTTGTAGCCTATTGTTTTACATTTACAGGAATACAGCATCCAACTCCCATAGCATTAGCCTATATCTACTTAACAAATCACTCAAAATCTTTTAAATTGTTACTGAATTTTGTAATGTTAGGTTTATTACCCCAAAAACAATACAGTAGTTCTGCTGGTGGTATTAGTGCTGTAAAATACTAATTCACTTGTTTGTACTTTGTTCTTACCTGTTAAGTCCAAATTGTAAAATGTCAAATGCCAAACTTGCTATTCTTTCCATCTTGTTTTCTCACTTACCTTATTTTCTAAGCATTTTGTCATATCTGTTGCTTGTATGGGTATGGTATGGTATGGTATTCAATTTATTGTCATTACACATGTACAAGTACAAGGCAACGAAATTTGTTTTTAGAAGAAACAAGAATTAATGAACACATTGGGAAAGAAGGAGAACTCCTTCCAGCACACAAGCGCATAGACATAACATAAACACACAAACTAGCCACTGGTTAGGGATTGGGTATTGGGAAAAGTAACCAAAAAGCGACAAGCAGCCATGTGCGCAGCCGTTACGGAGCACCCTGCAGACCCGTCTCGCCGTCCTTGGGGAAGATAAGCTTAGAGTGGAGGCGTTTGGTTTCGGGTAGGGACAAAGTGTTCTTTTCAGTTCACATTCTTGCGCAGATAGAGTCTGTACAAAGTTCGCGATGACATGGCAGTATACAGCGCCTACTGCCCAGAATGAAAAAAGTCAGTGGATACGGGGTAGGTACGTAGCAAACAGATCCTCAGGAGGAATTACTTATCAGCAAGGCCGTTGCTGATATAGGGAAGCCGAAACTAGAAATGTCTTGTTTTTGACTGAGCTCTAAAATGTAACACTCAGAACCAACGTATCTCTGCTGGTTAACCTCCTTTCTCAAATCCGTTAGTTTCTCCATGATGGATTCCATAGTGCGGTTAATATACGAAGTCTGAGTTCCAACGGCTTTGCCCACCATTTCAATCAAATTGGGCAGTTTCTATGGACCTTTGACAAATGACCCTTTATTTGTAACAGTATATGTTAATCTATTAAACTCCAATCATGTTTCTTCTTCACTCCATAACTACAGAACTTAAAAAGATTTTCATAGTAGTTATATAATAATTCATTTTACTGTACATACTCAATAGTAAGTCTAATGATTAATGAATAGAGTGCTGTTTAGCCCTTACTTTGCCATTATGTCAAAAATTGCTATAAATTTTTGTGGTGTGGAGAAAATTGGTTACAATTACTATTACAATTTAATTGCAAATGTTTATTACAGTGTAAATGCAAATGTTTATTACTCTTATTACAACTGTTTATTACAATGTTATTTGCACGGTTTTATTGCAATGTAAATTCAAATGCTGATTACAATGTAATTACAAGTGTTTAATACAATGTAATTACAAAGCTTATTACCATGTTATTACAAGCATTAATTACAATCTAATTTCAAGTGCTTATTATATTGCTATTACAAGTGTTTATTACCAGTGTTATTACAAGTGTTTATTACAAAGCAATTACAAGTGCTTATTACAATGTAATGACAAGTATTTATTACAACTGTACAGTGTTATTAATTGCAATTAATGTTATTAAGTGTTACACTTTTTTACAAATGTTTATTGCAACGTAATTACAAGTGTTTGTGATGTTACTGTATTAATTACAATCTTATTACATATGTTTTAATGTTATTACACACAAGTAATACAATGTTTTTATAGGTGATCATTTCCACAAAATTGCAAATCTTCGTTATACAGCAACCAAAACTCATATTAGTAACTTCAACTGTTTATTACAATCTTATTTTACACAAATGTCTAAGTATTTATTATATTGTTTTTTTTTTTTTTTTTTACAAATGTCTATTACAATGTAATTAGTTGTGCATTAGCATAAATACTGTTTATATTACAATGTTATATTACCATTGTGATTGTCAGGGTTTGCTCTGGTTCCGTCTCGTTTTTGTTTCGCCTTGGCCTTTTAGTCCCTTAGTTCTCGCAATGTTTTGTTTATGTTTTCAAGTAGGGCATGCCCGACAATTTTCTCCACGCCACGCATCCTTCATCACCAGTACGCCATAAAACCTCGGACATCACTTTCAGACTTCACCAGATCATTCCGTCTGTGAACCTCGTATCTCATTGTGCTGCCTTAATCTTAGCCTTAACCATCGCCATTGCCATAGTCATAGCCATAGTCTTAGCCATAGCTATAGCCTAGCGTATCTTGCCTTGTCAGACCTTCTTATTTTTGGCTCTCACTCCGATTTTGTTTTGCCTGCCCTATCCTTATGCCATGCTCTCATTCGTCCACAGCCACTGGTCCTTCCTGTATCTCGCCACGCATTCTCTGGATTATTCCTTCCTGCTGGAGCGCTCCTCACCTGGGGAAGTTGGTCACTCCGTACTCCATTTGTTAACTTGGTTTTTGTTTTCTTGTTTCTTTTGTGCCAGTCTCTTGGGCTCTCTTTAGTTACATTTTTATTTCTGTTCTCCGGTTTGGATATCGTATTTTACTTTCTTTTCATATTTTCCCTTTTGTAAACAAACCCTAGATCTATAAATCCTAGATCCCTCCCTTAACAGTGATAGCAGTTTCCTCGTTCTTACAAAATAATAAATCAGTAATTGTAGAGGTACAAGTTGGTAAAACAATGGTAAAATCATGTTAACAAGTTGTACTTACCTCAAAAATTACGTGGTCATTTTTTTGTTCTTCATGATTAGTGATCTAGTATTTGTAGTGAAAACAAATTTGTTACAAAATGGTAAAAGCTGTGAAATGCAAACTTGCTTACTAATTTCTAAGCATTTTGTCAGATCTGTGCTTTGTAGCAGAGTAACAGTATTTATTAACAGGTGAAAAGCTCAAAGAACAAAGCAGATGCACATGGATGTAAAGCAGCATAAGGCACAATCAGTATTAAAATCCAGAAAAGAGAGTTCATTAATCATTTTAATCATTTTGTCATTTCTTTGTTTTCTGCAAGATGCTGATGGCAGCTCTTTGCAAGTCCAAAGTCACTGCCAGAAAATCAAACGATCCAGTAAACACAGCTGAAGGGTAATAATCCTTAATTATATACATACGAATATAGGAATAAAAAACAGTCGTTTGGGGGTTGGGGACGGATTAATCCTGTTAAGTGTACTTCTTATAGGGAAACTGGAGTTCAGACTTCTGGAACAAATTTGAAGATCAAAGTCCGAGGTTCAATTGTATCATGATAATACATGTAATGATGTACGATAATTATCTTTCTTGACTTTATGACAGGGACCTGTTAAATGTATTAGTTCATTCTTGAACATAAGAGTTGATGTGGACTTGTCTTCACCTTCAGTCTGACTCGACACACTTTGAATTTGCTTTTGGGTAAATCTTGGCTCTCTGGATGTTGAACTTGTCTTGCACTGAGAAGTGTGGTCTTGACTAGTAGTGAAGTCATCAGAGAACTAATGGAATTAATATTTCGCTCAGGCATTGTATTTTCTTATCAGTACATTAGTGACACACTGGAGGGTCCATCATTAGTCCTGTAAGGGTTTCCCACAACAGAGAGAGGATAGAGTTACTCATAGAATACAGACTATAACCTCATCCATAAGATGTCTGTTGGTACACTTGCCATTTTTTGATGTAGTAGGTAGCGGCTGCAATACTGATGGCACATGGCAACCTTTTCAACAGAATCGCCTTCACACAACAGTTCCTATCATGTTTCTCGTAAATCCAATCAAAATGACAAATCAGACGGCATTAACTCAAATCCAGGAATAGCCAGAAATCTGACCCAGAGCAGAAGCAAATCTAATTAGGTGGAAAGTGGAGGATTGTTCAACAGCTGCCGTGTAGCTCAATTTCTTCCGCTGAGACAGGAGTGTCAAGTCTATATTCCTCTAATCAACCAAGGTCTGGATGACAACCTATGATGAT
Organism: Ancistrus triradiatus; assembly: GCA_025084515.1. NCBI lineage: Eukaryota > Metazoa > Chordata > Actinopteri > Siluriformes > Loricariidae > Ancistrus > Ancistrus triradiatus. Next base: position 120,853 of record JAJAGP010002141.1, on the reverse strand, counting down.
CACAACTAAGGGACTTATCAATCTATCAATGAACAATTCAGCCAGGTTACCCCCCTACATGCATGCCTTCATGTGTTTAAGAAACGTGCAGATAAAAGCAAGTGCTGCAAGTGAAATAGACGTCCTCAACCTCACACTCCCTTATCTTAAAGCTCTTATCTTTCATTATGTACTGCCAAGTGATGGGGAGAATTTCAATGGAACTTCAAAAGCAATGGATGGAATCACTAGGTCAAACCACTCTGCACTTCATATTAGATCAGTTTCATTTGGTGTCACATTTGGTGCTTCAATTGGTGTTCCAAAGTAGAAGTTTGTATGCTGGATTGTATGCTTAGAATCTGAAGACTCAGAATGGAAAAACCATAGTGCGGATCCATTTGAGCAAAATGGCATACCAAACAGGTCATCTAATTCAGTACATGGATTATCCCAGAATATTAAACTAGATTGGAAGTCATCAACCCAGCTGAACCAGTTCTGTCTGAATGAGACCAATCAATCAGTCAATGAGATCAATACAGGCAATCTTTATGCAAGGTCTACAGGACTGAGTGACATTTCAATTGTTAAACCTGTTCAGTCAATCAGCTAGCCTCTTCTGACATTAGTACAACTTACCCCATATGTCCTTGAAGGCAAACGTCTGGTGGGCCTTGGTCATTAATGTCAAGCATGATTTTTTATGACATTGTAAAATAATCATTGATATATGCAATAGAGCTCATGAGCAGACACGTTTTATATTCAGCTCTGTTCGCCTCAAGCCCAGAAGACATTTCAATGGAAGGAGTGCCTGTTTTATTAGAAAGAGTGTCACATTTGTATTAGGAGAAATCCAATTTTATAACCACTTTGACCTGCTTTTCAATGTAAAACATTAACAGCATGACTGATTCCAATACTATTTGATTAAACCTTAAACTGTAGCTAGAGTTTTAAAGAGTGGGATACGAGAAGAACAGTTTGCAAAAGTGCCGAATTATTAGGCTACCTGTCCTATTGTTAACTAAAAATTAAGTATTACATTGTGACACAGTCTGGGAAAGATATGTGGAAATTACATAATTTGTGTTTACGCTGTTGAGACCAGCGTGCTGAGCAAGTGCTCTTTATGGCTATAAATCTGACAGCACCCTACTGAGCAGTATAAAAAACGTGAAAGAATAGCTTCATTTACTTTAGATTAAAGCACATACAGCATTTTTAATGTTTGTTTTATGGGTCCATATAATAATAGTGGTGAGAAAATTGCTGATTAATAAGTCTAGTTTGTAAAGTTACAAACAGGCGAACTTACTTTCAGTCCTCTTGAGTCTGCTCTTTAAGACCGGTATTTGTTTTCAGTCTGTTTTTCTCAAATCGGAGCCAATGGTTCAATTTTGTACTTGGTGTCCTTGGTGTGAACTTCATTCAAATTAGAGAAAGGATTTTTGATTCTTGCCTTTGGATAGCTTGAGAGAGTGATCCATCCTAAGGAACTCAGCATGGGAGCTCAGACATAGGAGCGTTCCTACATCCTTCCACCCTCCTCTCTCTAGAGACAGCTTATCAGTCGGTCTCCTCTCAGTCTTCAAAAGTTTCTCATTTACTCTGATGTCTTTCCTTTCCCCAAAATCTCTTTGCCTTTTCTCTAGCATTCCCCCTTTGTGACCTCTTCAGTTTGTATTATGACAGAATTCCTCTTTTGCTGGCATATGACACAGGTAACAAATCTTAATGATTGCTCAGGATTACTATAATTAATTCTCAGACTCATTTAATCTAATACAGAGGAATGAATGGCCCAGACACGGGGCTACAGCAGCCCAAAAAGAGACGTGTGACCTTAGTGACGCCTATTCGGTTTTCTTCTTTTTCTGTCTTACGCACACAGCTGGAATGTCCAGATGGATGACACAAAGGGAGCTCCGTCGTTAAGCGACAAATGGGTGGTGAGAGAGTGATGGACGTTCTCTTGACAGAGGATGGCTATTGGAGACACCCTGCAGGATTTGAGTGGTACTGCACTTGCACTCTGCATGCATGCCAATGCTGTTGTAGAACGGGTTTTGGTAATTTACCCCAAAATGTATACTTGTGTGTACATGTGGATTTGCTAAAAACATTTGGAAACATGATATCAATTGGGGGAAGGCATAGAGGTGCAGGGGATAGCACTTTTGCCTCACAACTACACAGACTTAGGTTCGTGTTCCAGCCCATCGAGTGCTTGTTTGCGTGTTCTCTCCATGTCTGTGTGGGTTTTCTTCAGCTACTCCAGTTTCCTCTCATATTCCAAAGAAATGTGTTGGGTCAGTTGTTGTCTCTGAAGTGTCCCAGTGAGAAGTGTGTGTGCACTAATAAACTAGGATTGGTTCACGGCTTGTGTCCTGTGCTGCGAGTTTAATTTACCTAAAACTGACTTTATGTTCTGTGTGAATGTCATTTGACATCAGGCTTTCTTCTGCTCACAGCCTCTGATCTGGACCGCAACGAGCTCAAATGAACTATTCGATCCACAGGCGTGCTGCAAAGACAATCGGCCAGCAGGGGGCACTGTTCACGCATGCTGAAGCTTGTGAGAAAGCAGTGAGGCAGAGAGAGGAACAGTGATGAGGCGCTGTGGTCTTCTAACGCTGTGGAAACTGAAGCTAAGCAGCATCAGGAGGATGAACATATCTCCAGTTCACTGACGTGCACTTAAATAAACAGTGTCATTTCAAATCAGAGACAAATCAAAGACAAATAACAGACAAAACAGCAGACTTACACCTACAGCTTTGACAAATGTCTTAACAACCATTTGACTTATACTTATTATTACCTGCTCATTTTATAGCTATCACAGCTAGATGTTGATGATCAATTCTAATAATATAATTTAATAGTAATTATTAATTACCTCCTAACATGCGTAGCTTTCTGCAAATGTACTTCCGCTTATAATTGCTGACCTTTATTAGAGTTCATTCTCAAATGGCACTGCAGGTGGTCATTCAATCATTATTTATTATTTATTATTAACTGTTGTATTTGGTCTGTCTGAAGTGTTTCCGAAGTGCATTTTCTTATTTGTGCTTGATCCCTGATTCTGTCACTCCACTGTACCTGTCTAATAAAGTGAACCTGCTAGTTTTCCCTGTTGCATGTTTCGTCCACAACCTCGTTCCTTCCTCTCCTGCCACATACAAATCAAAACTGTGCCACTAATGATCCATCAACGATTCTGTGTTTTACCTAGTTTGTTAATAATGCCAGAAACTAAGTAGACGAAATACATAAAATATACAAAGTGTGGGGGAAAGATTAAGTATATTAAAAGCCTGAATTCAACCTCAGGTTTTTTTTTTTCATTCAAGTGGCCAGTCAAAGGCCTAGTGGTCTGTCACTGATATAATTTTTGTTTATTAGTTGTTGGTTTTTTAACATTGCATCAGTGACTGTTCTCTGCTAATTTTCATATTTAGCTTTTGGTTATTTAAACTATTACTATACTTTTATTAATTTGATAACTTTAATTTAATTTGTACATATAGCATATAAAACACCCAAGGACGATGGGCCTACATATATATGTATATAAACCAATCAAGTGCTCTCCTCTCTCTCACTCTCTCTCACTCTCTCTCTCTCTCTCTCTCTCTCTCTCTCTCACACACATTGTGGTAGGTCATCTGGGCTTGTTTCCGTAGCCCTGGTTGCTTGTTTCTCTATGGAGATCTGGAACCACTGGCTAGAATGTACATTCACTGAGTACTTTATATATAAATAATATAATGATACTCGGTAGTTCCTCTCTTTGCTCTCAAAAGAGCCTCAATTCTTCTTTGCCTCGATTCCACAATATGTTGGAAACATCCCATTGAGATGCCTCTCCATTTTGACATGTAATTCCTGCTGATTTTTCAGCCACACTTCCATGCTGCTCTCGTTCTGCCACATCCTAAAGGTGTTTTATTGGATTCAGATCTGGTGACTGGGAAAGTCACTGAATTATGAGCACATTGATTTTGGTTTTGTGACTTGGTGGATTATTGTGGTGAAATTAGCCATTGGAAGACTTGAGAAAATTGTGACCATGAATGGATGCACATGGTCAGCAACAATACTCAAATGCTGTGGCATTCAAGTGATTATCACTATTTCTGCACCCAGAGTGTGCCAAGAAAATATTCTCTACACCATTACACCGCCTCCAGCCTGGACTGTTGACACAAGCACCAAATTCTGACCCTACCATCTGTGTGCCTTGGCAGAAATCTTGATTCAGCAGACCAGCCGACACTTTAATAGCCTGTCCAATTTTGGTGAGTCTGACCCATCGCAGCCTCAGTTTATTGTTTTTGGCTGACAGATGTAGAACCCGACATGGTTTTCTATTGTTGTATCCTATCTGCTTCAAGATTCAACATTATGTGTATTTTGAGAAGCTTTTCTGCTCACCAAAATTGCACAGAGTGATTATCTGTGTTACTTTACCCTTCTGTCAGCTAGAACCAGTCTGGCCATTGTCCCTTGACCTCTCTAGTCACCGAGATTTCTTTACATCGCCTGATTTATCGGGTTACAGAATGAATGATCATTAGCAAGAATGCTCCACTGTTTCCCCATGCACATTAATTGACCAGAACACGTTCCTATAATTGTACATAATTACAACATGCTATTTTTGTCAACACAAAGGCATAATTGTGGTGCAAACTGCTGGCCTATAAAAAAGCATTACTTTCCACATGATAAATGAAAAATGATCCATGAAAGTATATTATAATACTGTACCTGAAATTATGGATAAATTATGGATAAGTGGACAGTAGTTACTCATAGAATAATAAGTTAATGAGTTGTGTTTTTTCACTCTGTGGCTGGAATGAAGGTATGTGGGGAAGGCAGCAGATGGGTTTGGGCATCCCATTAGCAGCAAACCTGCAGCCAAGCCAGCTGCCTCACTGTAGACTGTGGAGACTCCAGGGCCATCCCCATCACCAAGAACCTGTCTTTTTCACAGAAGTCACAGCTTCAATGACTTATCTCACATCAGCTTTCTTAGTGTGTATGTATGGTATGACAGGAAAAATAACTTCACCATCCATGTTTTCATGTAATTTATTCTGGTATTGGGCTTGGTGGGTAGCACTGTCACCTCACAGTGAGAAGGTCCCCAGCTGGAGTGGTCTGTGTGCTTTCTGTGTGGAGTCTGCATGTTCTCCCAGTGTCCGTGTGGGTTTACTCCGGGTACTCCAGTTTCCTCCCACAGTCCAAAGACATGTGGGTTAGGTTAATTTTTGTCTCTAAAAAGTGCCCCTTGTGGGTGTGTGTGACTGTGTGTGCCCTACGATGGATTAGTCTCGTTCCTATGCTGCCGGCTAGTCACCGTCTCACCGGCTACCCTGTAAAACGATCAAGCAGATAAGAAAGCGAATGATTGAGTATTCTGGTATTCATAGGGTGCCCCCTCCTTCAGCCAATGCAAATTGTTCCTGTGTAACACCAACAATAGTCAGAAGACAAGGCCAGAACTCAAACCTGGGTCACCAAAGTGGTGGGTTAGAAAACCCCTGCTGTGCCACCCCAGTGCCATCAGTGTTTTTAAATACTGAAGTCATGAAATGCAATGAAAGAAATGCACAATAATGTGTGGAACAAGATAGAGTGGCAGGTTTTTCACATTATGTATAGCAGATGACAACTGAACATTTATGTTAAAAATACAAACAGCTGCTTTTACAAATACTGACCACGTCCATGTCTACAACACTGCAGTGCTGGTAGACTCTTAGGAGAGCAGTCCATTGAACAAGGAATAATACCTACACATGCACTTGTAATTACAGATTTTCTTGGTTAATTAAGTTACAGTTATGCTGAGGGAGTGTAAGGCGTGATTACAGTTGCAAACCCAAGGGAAGAAAATGCCTCAAGATAGCTGATCTAGTATTAGCTGCATGCTCAGAATTAAGCTATGCGGCTGTCTAGGACCACACATGAGGAAAAAAAGGAAAGGAAGTTTTCTCAGGAACAGGCTCTATTTATGAACAAAGGTTTTGCATAAAATTCAGTGCATGTAATGAGTAACTGAAAGGTTATAGTGTCAACCTGGCATGGCCTAATTTGCATAATATGATCATTTTTAGTGAAATATTGTTAAATAGCAACAGAAAAAAACTGTAAATTGAAAGATGGCTTAATAACATGCAGTAGAACCTCAAAACGTTGCAAACAGTATGACAATGCAACCCTGTGTAAATTTGTATACAATGTTATGTGAGAAATTAATATTTATATTCAATTTTATGGGCCCAGTCTCTTAGCCTACATAAACTTGTCAAATTTGGTTCTCAAAGCATTTTGACTAGAAAAATTTGTCTCAGTTCTCGTCGTTTGCTCGGTACTCGGTGCACTTGCTTAAACTTGTATGATTTGAGCCGTGCGACTTGTTTCACCCAAAACTTGATTCTCGATTTATGATTCAGTACACAGTGATTCAGTGACTCTAATTCACAGTAGCGCTCCTCTGTGCTTATTGTTTTTCTTTGTTTACATCTACAGTACTGTATTCTTAGTGCAAACAAGTCTCCATGGGTCCTATAATGTTTAGTAATGAAAGAAAACTGAAAGGAAAACTGAATCCTCTTGGCTTTCAGGCTGAGCAGTTAGCATGAGCAGCTAGCTCCCAGATTTCACCAAAAGAGTAAGTCTTTTGCTTTTACTTTACACTTTCAATCCATTTCAACACTTTATTATAAAATAAGCTTTGTGTTAATGATTTTGGCCAACCGTAGGTTAATGGAAATGTTAATGAAAGTGTTCATGTGTAATAGGCTCAGCTATGATACAGTATAGACTATATTAAACTCCTCAGTTCATTTATTACTGAATATGACCATTCATTACAGGTTCTTGAAAGTATCTGGTTTGTGGATATGTGTTTGTGTGTTTTTGTGTGTGAGAACAGTGTATGCCCAGCAAAAAGACCCAATGCAGCCCAGACGGCGCTGTTGCTTTAAATCAGGCCTCACTAACGGCGGGATTTCCTTGCCCACGCCACCTGTCAATCAGAGCGCCACCATTTTAAAAGCCGAATTGCTGTCTTCACTTGGCGCCATCGATCTACAATGTCTGTGGCTTGTTCCATCCCTTATTTCTTCCTCTCTCCCTTCCATACACTCATGTTCTTTTAAATAGCTCTTTGTTCTTCTGGTCTCTGTATCTATTTTTATCCTTACATTTCCACAGGAGCAGTCATGGCTATGACGATGCTTGGGAGATGTGCTCCCGGTCACCATGGCAACACAATCAAAAGCCTTAGTCAAACACACACTTTCATATGTGGCTTCTCTCCATCACCCCTCATGGAACGGCATTTCACGATACGTAACCTCGTCCATCTATTGTGTTTTAAGTTTGATGTGCCCTAATTCGGTTCAGGATGAATTCGACTCTCCTCCTACCCTATTCCCTCGCTGCATGCTAATCTAGCCCTGCTGTTTTCAATCTGCCCTCCTTCTCAATGTTTTCCTCTATGTTCTCTTGCTTCAGATACGGACTGAGCTGTTCTTGCCTTTCTGAACCTGTTGGAGTGCTGTTGTATAGTGAATCAGACAAAGCACGTGGGACGAGATGGTGGACTGTAGCTTCCAGATTAAATTCATAAATCTCTGCGCACTTCATATTTTGGAAATCACTGATTGGTGCATTTAATATGAACCAGTCACCGTAGTGCTAAGATGTAACAAAAGATACTAATGCCAAGCTGCTACAATATCACTTGTGAGGCAGAACAGTAAAGCTGATTTTAAGGGTCAGTGGCAAAATTTCAGATTAAAAAATACATTTGTAGAATAGGATCAGGCTTACAAAAAGCTAACTTGCACATCCCTTTCCACTGCCCAAGGTACTGGTATATTTGGTACCACAAAACCAGAACTGTGTTGTTTTCACTGGATGTTGATCCAGTACAACATGTTCTAGTTGTATGTTTTTGGTATCTTCTCATGTTTGACAGTTCAAAAAGTATTTCTAATTAACAGCACAGCTTGTAGACAAATACAGAAAATAAAAACAAAAATAATACAGTGGTATCTTGGTTCTCGTCATTAATTCGTTACAGAAGGCTTGTCAAGAACTGAAAACGAACAGTCTTCTTCTTCTTCTTTCGGTTTCTCCCTTTATCAGGGGTCACCACAGCGAGTTAAACGTTTCCACCTCACCCTGTCCTCCACGTCCTCTACTCTCACCCCAACTCCCTGCATATCTTCATTTACCACAACCAAATAACTCCTCTTTGGTCTTCCTCTCCGTCTCTTGCCAGGCAGCTCCATCGCCAACATCCTCCTACCAATATATCCACTATCCCTCCTCTGCACATGTCCAAACCATCTCAGTCTTCCCTCTCGAATTTTGTCTCCCAATTTTCCAACCTGTGCTGTCCCTCTGATGATCTCATTCCTAATCCTTCCACCCTAGACACTCCTAAAAGAGAACCTCAACATCTTAAGTTCTGCCACCTCCAGCTCCGCTTCCTGTCTCTTTGTCAGTGCCACTGTCTCTAAGCCATACAACAAGACTGGTCTCACTACTCTCTTATAAATTGAAAACGAACAGTACCGAGCAAATTTTCCCATAAGGTACAATGTAAATTGAATTAACCTGTTTCTTGACCCCTAGAAAATCCAAACTGTGTAAGGCGTTATATGCATTAATGGAGCTGTATTGTACATGTGCTTGCTTGTTTATGATGGGGCTATGTTCCGACAAATCCATCATAAGCTAAATGTATCATGAACTGATGAGTTTAACATAGTCTATACTGTATACTACCAGAGCCTACAGTTGGCCAAAATCATTAAAACAAAGCTTATTAATTTAAGTCTTGAAAAATCTCATGTAATTTAGTGAGTAATGGATTAAAAGTGAAAAGTAAAAGCAAAACACTTACTCTATTGGTGAACTCAGGGCGCTTGCTGCTAATGCTAACTGCAACCCGAAAGCCAAGAGGCTTCGCGAATCATGAATAATGAATCTAGTTTCGGTCATGCAGCTCAACTCATACAAGTTTAAGCAAGTACGCTGAGCACTGAGCAAACGAAGAGAGCAAGACAATTTTTTTCTAGTCAAAATGCGTAGAGAACCAAATTCGACAAGTTCCGAAGTGGTCGAGAACCTGAGGTACTAATAATAATTGTCATCATTTTGCCTAAAATGGTTGGTATGATGGCTCAGTGAGTAGCACTGTTGCCTCACAGTGAGAAGGTCCTGGGTTTGATCCCAGGTGGAGTGGTCTGCGTCCTTTCTGTGTGGAGTCTGCATGTCCTGCCATGTCCTCGTGGGTTTTCTCCAGGTACTCTGCTTTCCTCCCACAGTCCAAAGACATGCTTTAGGGTAATTGATTACTCTAAAGTGTCCTTAGTGTGTGATAAAATGATAAATTGGCACCCTGTCTAGGGTTGTTCTTGCCTTCTGAAATATGCCTCCAGGCTAGGTACCGGCTCTCCCAAGACACCGTAACAGATTCAGTGGATAAGAAAGTGAATGAATGAAGAATTTTGCCTAAAATGCAAAGGGAGAAATACTCAAGAAAACAACATAAAGAACAAACACTTTTATTAACTTTATAATTACAACATTTATAGTCATTTAGCATATACCCCTATACAGAGCTAACAACTGGTACAATCTTAGGATCCAGGCAATTGTGGGTTAAGGTCCATGCTCAACGGCGCAGCAGTGGCAAACTAGAAGAGATGGGATTTGTACTTTGGACTTCTTCATCCATAGTCCAGTACTTTAACTGCTAAGCCACCGCAGTCAACAGACAATTCTGAGTTAAGGGCCTTGCTCAAGAACCCAACAGTGGCAGCCAGGCAGAGCCCTCAACCCTGGATCTTCTGGTCCATAGGCAAGTACTTTAACCAAGGTTTGTTTGGTTGTTTGGTTTATTTAACATCACTTTCAGCATCAATATATACACTCAGGACAATTTAGTATAATCAGTTAACCTGATGCATGTTTCTGGACTGTGGAAGGAAACCAGAGTACCCGGAGTAAACGCACGTGGACACAAGGAGGACATGCAAACAAAGTAGGTCCTGGGATCTACCCACTGGTAACCAAGGTGGTGACTTATAATTGGTAATTTACATTTACATTCATTTATTTATTATCCACAGCGACTTACAATTGATGCAGTCTTACAATCCCAGCAATTGTGGGTTAGGAGCCTTGCTCAGGGACCCAACAGTGGCAGCTTAGTCATGTTGTCATTTGTTGAAATAAAATGATTTTTTCATGGCAAAAACACAAGCTAAATGAACTTAATAACGCTGTTGTTTGTGAAGTCATGCTTACTGTAATAATCATAATTAAATAATAAATACGTCATCTTATGTAAGTGCAATAAATACACACCAATAGACGACTATGAGTTTACTCAGATACTATTATGGAAGATGCCTTCATTTTCCATTTGCCAAGCCAAGGTATTAAAGACGATGAGTGACTGGGGATGCTGCCAGTGTTCCACAGGGGGATCTCAATGGCGGCTGTCAGGTAAAGTCCACTAAATGCTTTCTCTCTCGTCTACCACTCCATTCCTGCCATGCCCGGCAGCCCCCTTCCCAAGTCACCTACCGACTGAGAAGCAGGTACCAGCAGAGAGCCAGGCTGTGCTAGTAATGGCCTCACCTACTAAAGCTGTCACACTGCCAGCCAAATGAATGGCATACTGCATCCACATGACCTGATGGTCCAGAAAGCTCTCCTGATGGACACATCCTTGTTTAGTCATGGTAAGCTGCTTGGTTTAGTTGTGTTATGTATCATTTAGCATCACTTGCAATTGTATTGTGTTCCACTGCACCAGGTTGAGTTGTGCTAAATGGGCCCAATATGTCCTGTAATAAAAGGGTACTTATGATTGAACAGGCCTCAAAAGGCAACCCCATTTTGACCATGCCCCAACCACAGTTCCACTTGACCTGTCTTTTATAGTGGTAACAGCATGTCAAGCTAATGTAATCACACTAATAGAAAGCTGACTGTAATGACATAGCTGGAATAGGCTGTTGTGGATGGGGCAAGTCTTTCAAGGCAAACCCCCAAACACACTGCTATGTATCCAGAGCTGCCTCTTCAGCAAACAGCACTCATTAGGGTGTGATTAGTGTGATTAAACCTCAATTTGATAAGTCATCACATCATGGATATTCTATTACAATAATCCCTTTTACCACAGACTCAGCTACATTTTGTGCGTCTGGTGAACCAGCAAAGATGGATGGTTACATACAGTACTGTGAAAAAGGCATTCTATATTTTTTAGTTTATATTCTGCTTATTCTTTATTAAAGTTTTAGTGGTTCTACAGTTACAGACTGTAGTCCATCTGTTTGTCTACATGCTTTGTTTGTCCCATTTACTTTGATCTGTAATGGTCAGGACTCTCACAAGACCACCACAAATCAGGTACTATGTGGGTGGTGGATCTTTCTCAGAACTGCAGTAACTACCTCAGTGTTACTGCTGGACTGACAACAGTCCACCAGCCAAAAATGTCCAGCTGCCAGCATCCTGTAGGCAGCATCCTGTGAGCAATGCTGAAGGATTAGAAGGTGCCTAGCACAAATTGTGCAGCAACAATTGAGCTACTGTCTCTGACTTTACATCTATTAGGTGAGGTAATAAGGTGAATGTCTCTAATAACGTGAGTGAACAGTGTTGAGAAACTCCAGCGGCACTGCTGTGTCTGAGCCAATCATACCAGCTCAACACACTAACTAAGAATGATACACCACCCAAATAGTATGTGATCTGTGCTGGTCCTGTGGGTTTTCTTAAAATCAGCATATCTACGTGTACAAAAGTAGTTCAGCATTTCAGTCTCTGATGAATTCTAACACAGACATACTACTTAATGAGGTACTGATTAGGTGATCACCTCAACCAAGTCGACCAAGTTGTTGAGGGAAAAATGCAAGACTCATGAAAGTTGTGATTGAAATATTGATTTCTGAGCTCTCCTAAGTTAAAACATTAGTATTGTTCAGTTAAAATAATGAATATAAACTTATTTTGTGTGTCGTATTATTTGTATTATTAAACAAGGTCTGAAAACACTGCATCTTCTCTGTTATTTTGACCAGTTGTCATTTACAGTGAATAAATGGTCTTGTCATTGCTGCATATGCAAACTTTTATTTGGAATTTCACAATAATCAGTAATTTATAGAATAAAAAAAAAAGTTTCATTTCACTCAAACACATACAGTACCTATCAGGTTCTAGTAAAAACAGATCTGATCATTTTGCAGTGGTTTCTTAATTTTTTCCAGAGCTGTAAATGAAGAATAAACAGAATATAAACTGAAAAGTATAGAATGGCTTAGATTTTGGCACAGTATGTTTGTTTAGGGCTGAACTAATTAGGTTTCTAGTTTTAACAGAAGCTGCTGACACAACACACTATGAAGGGGGGCCCAGGATAAGATGGATGAAAAGAGGATTAGCAATATTAAGCATTTTGTATTAAATGACCCATGCTCAGAACCTTGATTTGACAATACATCAAAATCACATAAATCGAATTTGAGCATTGTGCTCTAGATCTTTCAAAACAGGATTTGTCTTAGAAGATGCAATTCTTGACTTTACATAAATATGTCAAAGCAGAAGCACTGACAGTGAAAACAGAAATGCTTCTTCCAATACAGAAGCATCTCACCTCCACTTGCACGTAATTGCTTACGTGCCACATTCACACGTTGGGAGGTCTAAGCAAATCCATTCAGAGACAAGAGGCCAGGGCCTTGGCATGGGTCCTGCTTCCCTGCTCTCTGGTCATCTGCTGGGAACATAAGCAAGTCACTCAAGAGTCTTGGCACTTTCTCCCTGTCTGTCTGCTGTCCTAGACAACTCTGCCAACGTAGTACACCTCTCTCTCAGAGAGCCTGGATGAATGTGTATGCATCGGCACAATCTCTCAGAGTGCTTTCTCCTAGGAATAATAATAACACAGACTGCCCTAATGCACAGGGGATCTGACCTCAGTGATGGCTGAGTGACAAGCAGGTAATCAGCAACAGTGTCTTGGGTCACGCACCATTGAATACTACCCAATCGATACAGGCAATGAGAGGCAAGCATGGTGGTGATGGAGGGGGATATCAATACCTAGATTCCCTCAGGCTGAGGTGGACAGCCCACTTAAATCAATCTCATTCATCAGCCTGGGTTTAGCCCTCAGATTCTGTTGATGGGATGGCACTAGAGCTATTCAGCCAGGATGCACGACTCTTCTCCCAGTGACAAGTTCAGAAGTAGTTCATATGAAAAGGTTTCCTCTAGGAAAAAGTGACATTTGATCATTTGTGTTAACATTCTGTTAGACTGAAATGAGTGACGTGGGATGAATATGGTACTTACACATGAGCCAACATATTCCTAGAAAGACAGGATGTGACAGAGCGGCTGGAACATTTGACTACTTCTGTTGCCTTCAGAAATACAGTGATGTGCAAAAGTCTTTGGCCACCATCAGATTAGATCTAACTTTTTAGCAACAGTATCATGGCCAAATATAATTATTTCTCAGTCTATGTATTAGAATACAACCAGAAAATACAGGACATTTGTAACCAGTATTAAAAAACTGAAACAAATCAGACAAAACAGCATCTATAGGTTACAGTGGCAAGTACCCGTATTTTTCGGGCTATAAATTGCACCGGGTTATAAGGCGCAATATCAATGATCAACTGCTAACGGATCTATTTTCATACATAACGCGCACCGAGTTATAAGGCGCATGAAATGAAACAAAACTCTTAAGTTCCGTCGGAAGCTCAGTTTGGTCTTTACCTGGCGCAGGGCGTCTTCTTGCTTCCTCCACTTCCGTACCATTGATTCGTTAATGTTGAATTCTCTCACAGCTGCTCTATGTCCGATAGCGTTGAGTTTGAAATCCGCTTCGAAAATAAATGAATGAATGCACGTACCCTAATGCTGAAGCACATACCGTATTACTCCGCGATGCTGCGCACTACGGTGGCCGTAAGCTTCGTAACTTACCAAGGCCGTGCTAAAACATTTTGACAGATTTATGAGCGGCGCCGTGTACCATCTACAATCGGTTCTAGGTCAGAAAGCATAACCAGAATTAATTCATACATTAGGCGCACCGCAATTAAAGGCGCACTGTCGATTTTTAAGAAAGTTAAAGGATTTTAAGTGCGCCTTATGGTCCGAAAAATAAGGTATTTAGTGTGACCTCCCCTTACACTTGAGTAATTCTATATATTATTTGCAATTCCAAATAAAAAATATTTATTTGCAGCAATGACAAGAGCATGTATTATCTGGAAATGACACCTGATCAAAATAACAAAGAAGAATACCTCAAGTAATAATACAGATAATAATACAAAGAAAATACGTTTATATGCATTTTTAAACCAAACATTACTAATGTTTTAATTTAGGACAGTTCAGAAATCAGTATTTCAATCATGTGTCTTGTATCTTTCATCAATAAATTAGATTTGGTCGAGGTGATCACCTAATCAGTACCTTATTAAGTAGAATGGGGTGAGTCTGTGTTGGAATGTATCTGATACTGGAAAGTAATTCCTGCCAAAAATATAGATATGCAGCCTGTAAGAAAATTGGAGCGCTCTTTTAATTTTTTTCCAGAGCTGTATAATGTAGTTGGGATGAATACTTATGCAATTGCAACACTTTCGCTTTTTATTGTGTGCATCATTGTGCAAACCATACTGAGTTTCCACATATTTCAATACTAGGGATTATTTTATGTAGCTGAATGGCCTAAAATTCCAGTTAAGTCAATTTCAATTCCCGGTTGAAACAATTCATCATGTGGGCACAACGGGGTGAATACTTCTGCAAGGCTCAGTATAGTTCTTGGTTGATCTACTGCAGGAGTACATAAGGACACGTTTTTGACTGATGTCTTCTTTGTGACCTTCATGGGATATCAATCATGCATGTATATGTATGTTTGTGTGCTTAAGTGTGTGACCCAGTGTACATGCCGTTCCCCCTGGACAAACCTAATCTGCACAAATGATTGATGGTGTCACACCACTACTTTTTTTACACAAAGCCAGCCAAGTGTGATTAACAGAGTTAAATGTGCCAAGGAGAAGATAAAATAACCTCCTGCTTCATAATGAAAACTGATTTCTTCACTTGCAAAAATATTTGAAATATTTATCCGAATTGTAAAAGCACAACAAAAATGTGCAAATATGTTCGTTTACGGTAAAAATAGCAAACAAATCGTGATCTTTTATATGTTAGATTTATTCTGTCTTAAATGTAAAGTGGTTCTGAACATTTTGAGAAAGAGAAAAATAATGAGATAGTATTTGAGATTAAATCAAGCAGAAAACTGACATCTCTGCAGCTTTTATTGCTAATTAATATGAAATTTAATCAGCCTGTAAACACTGCACACAAATATCCTTACTGTCTCTGTGTGTGGATAACATAAAAATAAGAACATGCAAACTTCAAACAGACAGAGTCTGGAACATGAATCGAACTGGAACTGTGAGGCATCACCTGCACGCTATCTGTAACAAACTCATTACTGAGTTAAATTGGGTGTGGATAAACAAGAAAAGTGCTAAAATGTCCAGAGCAGGGGGATCCAGGACCAGGATTGCAAAACACTGCTATAGGCAAATGTCCATTGTTGGTGCCAAAGGTCAGAATGGCCAGACTGGTTCGAGCTGATAGAAAGGTTTGAGTTGACAGAATGACCTCTACAGTCACTAGAGCACCTTTGGGATGTGGTGGAATGGGAGATTTGCATCATGGATGTGCAGCGGAAAACTCGCTATGCTATCAAGGTAATATGGACTAAAATCACTGAGGAATGTTTCCAGAACCTTGTTGAATCTATGCCAGAAGAATTAAAGCAGTGCTGAAGGCAAAAGTGGGTACTAGAGTGGGTTACCAAACAGGTACGATGTTGTTGTACCTAATAAAGAGTGTATAATAGACTTAAATGCATTGCACTGTAAAACTCAGTTAGCTGTAAGTTCAGTAGAACAGAGCTGACACACAGTTTGATTAATCAAGCCAGGCAATTCTCTATGAAAGACTGGAGCAACTGCCTGCAGAACTCTGTGCTCCCTTGGCAGGATATACCTCTGTTCCGATATGGCTCAGACTCCTGCAGCTGTTCCTGATGGGTAAGCTGGCAGGCTATTTGTACGTTGAATGTCTGCTGTAGACCACCTGTGCCTGAAGAGAGGGCAGGCAATGTCTAAACCCCATCCCCTGGGCCAAGCGGTTCTGGGGCCAGCAGATGAGACATTGGAGTTTTAAATATGTAATGTTAATCTCTGGTCGCCATCTTGAAAGCCAATATTTCTTCCATAAGCTGAGTTTTTTTTGGTTGTCCTAGGATGGTCCTTTCGCTTTGAACTGTATGCTTTGTGGGCTGCAGACGTACTTCTATTTTAATGTTTCATCTTGCTCTACTACTGTTATGCTCAAGTGCTGACACACAACATTGGAGATAAACATCCCACAAAACTAAGACCTTAGAGCAGCATAACTCAAAGTCAGCCTGATACTCCTCTTTTTTGTCTCTTCACCTCCTTTTCTAATTATCAAGCCATTCATCAGCTGAATCAGAGTTGAGTAGCAGGTCCTAAAAACTGCTGTGGTGTGCTCCCATGGGAATTTGGGTTTGAGTTAACAGGGCCTTGGAGGGAAATTAGCAATTCCAGTCCAACCCTCTGAGAGAGACAGAAGTATAGATTATTAATGTTGGGTAAATGTTGGTTGTAAACAAACTATATAGCCCAGTGCTTTAGTACTAACATGGGAAAGTGTGTACAGTACATGAGCCATGAGAAAATGCAGGGCAGGGGCTATGGAAAATGTGATGGGCAATGATTTGCATGCAGTATAGCTTGTTGTTGTGGTTTTGATTCATTTCTTACAGAAGGTGGATGTTGCAAGGAACATACAGCAACTGCCGTGATTTTCATTCTGATATTACAGGGAGCTATAGAAGTCACCTCCAGACTCGCCATAAGGTTAAATTTGCTGATTGGTGAGACTATATAGCATGAGTCATGTACGTAATTTTGAAGCATGTCTGTTTATTGCAGATCAAGCAGCCTCGGTTGTCCTTCAAAAAAAGACAAGCTAGCTATTGATGTTTTCGTTTGAGTGCATATGTTCAGTTTTTACAATAATCCATCAATTTGAAACAGATTTTAAAAAAAACTCTGCTTTACTTGTTTTGTACTGTCTTCAACATACAGTAGTTTAAAAGCAACTGCAACACATGTTCAAATCTAAAAGAAGAAAAGGACAGGAATCAGCACTCTTC
The DNA here is from genome assembly GCA_025084515.1 of Ancistrus triradiatus. NCBI lineage: Eukaryota > Metazoa > Chordata > Actinopteri > Siluriformes > Loricariidae > Ancistrus > Ancistrus triradiatus. Next base: position 103,503 of record JAJAGP010002141.1, on the reverse strand, counting down.
TCCTCCAACTTCATCTATTTCCCTACTGAGCGTTCACTGTGGACTCAACCCCAGCCAGAACTGCCCATCATTTCATGCCAGCTGAACATGGCGCACCTCCAAACAACTGTTCCCATACCCCTTATTCTCTGTGTGCACTATTTTTTATCTTAACACCATCCCGAGTAATTTATCTTTAGGATTTTATTGGATGTAAGAAGTGGTGGGTATGTGGGGGGAGAGGGGGGCACACATGTGTCCCAGGACAAAGCAGGCAGTAAGATTAATGTGGCAGGATGTTCAATAGTCTGGTGATGAAGGACCATCAGAGGACTCTGCATGCTGAGTCCCTACCCATTTCCAGAGTCACTTCAATTAGCTTCCCTAGGGAGAACATGCAAGAACTTGGAAGGATGGAAAGGGTATCCATTTCTCACTGGCAAACTCCAGATGGTGTTCATTATTCTAACGTTCTTTCTCATCATTATTTAGTACTTAATAATCTAACAATATTGCTGCCCACTTTTCATTGGTTAGGCGTGACAAATGATACTCTTATACACTGATCAGCCATAATGTTGAAACCACTGACAGGTGAAGTAAACAACATTGGCAGTTTGATGCTCTGGTCAAAATTCTGCTCGGAAACTTTGGGTGTGGGCATTCATGTGGATGTTTCTTTAACAAGCACCACCTACCTAAACATTGTTGTAGACCAAGTACGCCACCACATGTCAATGGTATTCCCTGATACACTGCAAATATCATTCAGGAATGGTTTGAGGAACATGATAAAGAGTCAATATGACTGAGCATCTGTGGGATGTGTTGGAGAAACAGGATTGATCCATAGAGGCGCCACCTCTAAACTTAACTCAACTTACCGAACTTAAAGGATCTACTGGTAACGTCATGGTGGCATATGCCATAGGACGCTTTCAGAGGTCTTGTGGAGTCCATGTTTAGGTAGGTCAGAGCCAGAGGGGGACTTTTGTAGTGCAAATAAGTCTCCGTGGGTCCAAAAAAGGTTTATTATAAGAGCCAACTGAAAGGAAATCAGGAACTGAAACCTCCAGAACACAGGCTGCAGTTAGCTTAGCAGCTATGCTAGCACCCTGAGTTCAACAATAGAGTAAGTGTTTTGCTTTTACTTTTCACTTTCAATGCATTATTCACTAAATTACATAAGATTTTTCGACACTTTATTATAAAATAAGCTTTGTGTTAACGATTTTGGCCAACCGTTATGTTAATGTAAGTGTTTTAAACATGAACTTAGTTACCATTACTTATCATTATCTCCGCTATTGTACAGTATAGACTGCTCTACCAAACACTTGTTAATCTCCTCAGTTCATGACACATTTATGATGGATTTCTCGAAACATACCCCCATCGTAAATCAGGGAGCACCTGTACAATACAACTCCATTAATGCGTATAAATCCTTACACTGTGTGGATTTTCTGGGGGTCTGGAACATCTTAATTCAATTTACATTACTCCTTATGGGAAAAATTCTGGAATGACTTAATGACGAGAAACGAGATACCGCTGTATTTATCAGATGTTTCTGATTCACTATAGGTGTCTGCAGCATCTGCGCTATCATGCTGTCATGTCTGTATGGACCAAAATCTGAAGAATGTTTTCAGCACCTTGTTGAATCTATGGCTGGAAGAATTAAGGCAGTTCTGAAGTCAAACGTACTTGCAACCCGGTATTTGCAGGGTGTAACTAATAAGGTGGATGCATAATGGACTCAAATGCATTGCACTGTAAAACGTCAGTAGAACAAAGCTGACACACAACTGATTTATCACTCCAGGCCATTTCTGAAAGACTGGAGCTACTGCCTGCAGAATCAATGAGGACCGGGAATAACTTAAACTACTGAAGACCAATAACAGCTTTTCATAAACTCAAGACACCTTTGAATAACTCACTATGTGAGTTAGTACTAATGTTTTTATAGCTTAGATTTTTTTTGTAACATTCATTACTTCGTGTTCACATAGTTGCTTAGTCTGTCCTCCCCATGTCCGCATGGGTTTACTCCAGGTACTCTGGTTTCCTGCCACATTCCAAAGACATGCGTTACATTAACTGGTGTTTCTAAAGTACCCTTAGTGTGTGCGTGTACCCTGTAATGGATTGGTGCTCTGTCTTGTTCCTGCCTTGTCCCCTGTTACACCAGCTAGGCACTGGCTTTTCCACAGCCCTGACTAGGATTAAACAGATAAGAAATGAATGAATAAATAAAAGAATATGTGTCTATTACTTATTCATATACAAAGCTGAAATTATTCTTACATTTCTAAAATGTAGCATGTACACATGTATAGTATATACATACTGTATTTACTACACATGGTTCTGCTATGAAGTTTTGATGGTAATTTGGCCACTTCATGGTTCTACTGTCAAATTTCAAAGTACATTTTTTCTCGGGGTTGATCTATATTATGAATGCCATAGAATATTTTAAAGGCAAGTCTACGTTTATGTACTGTGCAGGTCCTGGGTTGGGGTGGTGGTCTTTGTCTTTAGCTTTAACGGTCTTAACTTTTAAAAAAGGTTGTCAGTTGTACTACAATACATTGGTACCTCAGTTCTTGACGAGAACCGAGCAAATTTTTCCCATAAGAAATAATGTAAATTGAATTAATCCGTTGCAGACCCCCAGAAAATCCACACAGTATAAGGCATGATATGCATTAATGTAGTAATGTCTGCTATACGTATGCAAGTGTACTGGAACATACTGAAATTCTGACAACATATTTGGATTCAGCTCACAAAAATACATAACTTACAGAAATGCAACTTATAAATACATCCCTTTCACTTGGTCTCCATATAAATGGCACATAATTCACTAGAATGGACTCTAATACCCTTCACGCCATTTTGGACACTTAGCCAAAACACAGATCAGGCAAGTTTTGAGCAAAACTAAAAACTAAAAATAAATCTGTCTGATGTTTTACTGTCATTAGTTTCAGAGAGAATCAAAGTCCAATAAACGCCAACATGGAAGAACAGCCCATATTATTTTGCACCTCTGAACCAAGTAATTATTGTATATATGACATGATGTGAATGTGGCATTACTAAATGCGGCTGCTTCTTTAGCGCAGGTATCACCACCTTGCTCTTACTTTTGTTTCTGGTTTAATTACATGTCAAACAAACTGAAGCTTGTTAGCTTCCTGTTTTGTACGGCACAAACACGCTTTTGTTTGGGAAGGCCATTGAAGTCACAGAGCTCTCTCAGATTAGCTCTTCACTCAGCCGCTAGCCAGTGTAATTTTTTAATGTCTTCAGGCTATCTGCTTCTCCGGTACTTGTTATAACTTCAGAATTTCATATATTCCAAAAACAGCTGCTGTAAAATCCATGTTGCCTGTTTTTTTTTTTTTTACAATCTTACATTGCGTAAGATGACAGTAGCACAAAAGAGTAAAAGTCCATGGAGACTCCCGTTTCATGTAACAGGTCATGAGACAGCTTTCCTTAGACAACAACTTCTCAGAATGCTGACTGCTGTGGGAATTGTTCTCCACTGCAAAAGCAGAACATCTTGCCAATTAGTTGAAGAAATCAGTCATTAACATTTGTAAGAATGCTGAGATTGCTTATATTGATGGCTGGCAAACAGGGAGAAGAGACACAGAGCTAAAGAAAGATATTGGCTGACGAGCTAATGTACTCACACACCCTCTTTTTTAATCCCTCGTCTTATTTTTGCCATGTCTTATATAAATAGTAAACGCATGAAATGTTTAATGGCATCTGACAGCACGCTGTTAACATACTGATAAAACTACACTAAACAAGGCTGCATCTGTTTCAGGAGCAACTTCATTTTCTACTAAAATGCAGCTTAATTTACTGTGCAATTTAATTTCACGAGTTTCATAAAACCAATGTGCTGAAGCCAGTGTGTAATGCCAGTTCTTAAAGTAGAATATAGCTTGCTATATTGAAGAGCAGCATGGGTCATAAAGCGTGCTGTACAAATATGTGTTTGTATGTGTGTAGGCATGAACAAAGACACACCATCTGCATGCGTCTGCAGAACACATAAGTTAAGCACAGGTTTTTATTTCAATTCTAGGGTCTATACTAACCAAAGTTGGTGCATTAGATATATATTCCAGTGTGTGTCACGTGATAGTTAAAGTATGAGATATAATTACTTCTAAAACATAGAGAAAAGTGAATGTCTAGCCCGTCTGTCTAGCACACAGTCACAACTCCCCCTTTCCCCCCTCCTCCCTCTGTCTTTTCCTTCCTCTCTCCCTCAATAGTGCCTGTGGAGAAATGTGAAAAGCATGTCATCACTGACTAACATCTCTAAATATAGAAAAGCTCACACTAGATGCAGATGCTGAGAGAGAAAGAGAGAGAGAGAGAGAGAGAGAGAGAGAGAGATTTCACTGTAAACTGACCTCATGATAGACACAGGTCTAGGACAGAAGTCTCAAGCACACTGTTTGTCCATGAACCCATGCATAGTGATGGTGAGGTGCGACTGATCAACACGTGTCCATCCCATAAACGAGTCTCCAGCACAATGGATAGTAATATGTAATGTTGAGGCTCTTTGGTCAACACTAGGGGTGCAATGATGGCAACCAAATTCGATTAGTCGGTGATAGCATCACACGCGTTTATCGCTCTAACAATTAATGTTTTTACATTAGCGATTACTGGAGAGTTACAAAAGTGTGATGGCAGCCTCAAGAAGAAGATCCACAAGTGTGGAAACATTTCATGCTTAAGTCTGAGAAAAGGTTGTCAGTTGTACTACAATACAGTGTTACCCTGGTTCTCGATGTTACTTCATTCCAGAAGGCTCGTTGAGAACCAAAAACAATGAATACCGAGCAAATTTTCCCAAAATGAATAATGTAAATTGAAATCTTTTCCAGACTGCCAGAAGATCCACATTGTATAAGGCATTATATGCAATAATGGACTTGTATTGTACAGGTGCTCCCTGATTTATGATCGGGCTATGTTCTGACAAATCCATCATAAGTTAAATGTATCATGACCTGATGAGTTTAACATAGTTTATACAGTTGTGCTTGAAAGTTTATAAACCCTTTTGAATTTTCTATGCTTCTGCATAAATAAGTCCTAAAAATAAATATAGAGAACCCAGTTAAACAAATGAGACAAAAAGAGTATACTTGGTCATTTATTTATTGAGGAAAATGATCCAATATTACATATTAGTGAGTGGCGAAAGTATGCGAACCTCTAGGATTAGCAGTTAATTTAAAGGTGAAGGTTACAAACCCATCTCTAAAGAGTTTGGACTCCACCAATCCACAGTCAGACAGATTGTGTACAAATGGAGGAAATTCAAGACCATTGTTACTCTCCCCAGGCGCGATCGACCAACAAAGATCACTCCAAGAGCAAGGCATTTAGTAGTTGGTGAGATCACAAAGGACCCCAGGGTAACTTCTAAGCAACTGAAGGCCTCTCTCATATTGGCTAATGTTAATGTTCACCATCCACCATCAGAAGAACATTGAAAAAACAATGGTGTGCATGGCAGGGTTACAAGGAGAAAGCCACTGCTCTCCAGAAAGAACATTGCTGCTCGTCTGCAGTTTGTTAACGATCACGTGGACAAGCCAGAATGCTATTGGAAGAATGTTTTGTGGATGGATGAGACCAAAATAGAACTTTTTGGTTTAAAAGAAAAGCATTATGTTTGGAGAAAGGAAAACACTGCACTCCATCATAATCCCATCTGTGAAACATGGTGGTGGTGGTATCATGGTTTGGGCCTGTTTTGCTGCATCTGGGCCAGGGCAGCTTGGCATCACTAATGGAACAATGAATTCTGAATTATATCAGAGAATTCTAAAGGAAAATGTCAGGACATCTGTCCATGAATGGAATCCCTAGAGAAGGTGGGTCATGTAGCAAGACAACAACACTAAGCACACAAGTCTTTCTACCAAAGAATGGTTACAGAAGAATAAAGTTAATGTTATGGAATGGCCAAGTCAAAGTCCTGACCTTAATCCAATCAAAATGTTGTGGAAGGACCTGAAGCGAGCAGTTAATGTGAGAAACCCCACCAACATCCAGAGCTGAAGCTGTTCTGTACAGAGGAATGGTCTAAAATTCCTCCAAGCCGTGTCAGGACTGAATCAGCAGTTTACAGGAAACGTTTATAGTTTGCAGTTATTGCTTCACAGGGGGTCACACCAAACTGAAAGCAAAGGGTTCACTCTTTTGCCACTCACAAATATGTAATATTGGTTATTTTCCTCCATATATAACCAAGTTAATATTTTTGGTCTCCATTTGTTTAACTGGGTTCTCTTTATCACTTTTAGGACTTTCTAGTTATATTTAGCCAGACGTTATATAAACATTTTCATAGCGTAGCCTATTACACATTAACACACAGGAAAAAACATTGTAGTTTTATTTATCTTTAGTATTAGCAGGAAAGTTAATTAAAACAGTGAGTTTTTGAACAAGGTAGTCACCCTTATTTTCTTCAGTGCTGGTTAAGAAATGCATAAAACAACCTAAAGCTAAATGTAAACCCTTATTTTGTAATTGACTAATTCAGAATCTGTATAATTAATTATTTGTTCCAATAAACGATATATTATTCGACAAAACAGTCATTTGTTGCAGCCGTAGTCAAGACATGACCATCTCATAAACATATATCAGACCTGGACTTAAAACTCATGTAGACCGAGAGTTCATGACTAGATGTAATTCCTGAAAAGAATTCTCCAACAGACATAATGATGTTGGGAGCTATTGGTCAACACGTACATTTCATAGCCATGGATGCCGGGCCTTGACTTCAAAATCTAGCCTGTTTAGGACCTGTGCTTGATGATGCTGAGGTTGACTGGTCAATCGAGGTGGCCATCCCATAAACAAGGATGCTGGTCATACACAGAATTATCCAACACACTGTTAATTTATGACTCATGCATTCTCCATAGCAGTGATGAGGTTTATTGGCCAACACATGACCATCTTTTAAACCAGTGGTTCCCTAAGTTGGGGGGTTGGGGGTGCAGCAAGGCAAATGATTGGGGCATGTTTGAGCACTGCTTTTAATTGGTATTAAAGGTGTACATTTTTTGCAGTCAAAATTTCAGGTTAAGTTTTAAAGCCGTGTTTGTGCAGAGAGGCAATTTTGAGAAAATATGTTGAATGCAATAAATGCTGTTACAGTGCATGTCACTTGTACTAATTCCACTGTATCCACTGTAAAGGCGATTGTCACTTTATGTTGTTTTGTTCAATAAGAAGCTGCAGTTTTGTATGCATTACAGTGTTTAGCACAAGATGTTTACATGAACGTCAGAGTGGGGGGGGGGGGGCTCGAATTATTCTTATCTACAATAGGGAGGTACTTCAGAAATAGTTTGGAAACCACTATCTTAAACATGGATGCAGAACTTTCATCGTATACTGCATGTGGCAAGGTAGAAGGTCTGTCCCGTTCCTAGCACCGTGTCAGTTCGTGTGGTTTTCTACAATTACACTGTGATTGTTTTAGAGTCATTTTTAAACACATTACTGTCCCGCCATAGCCTGGGATGCAGTTCCCTGAAAAGAAGTCCTCCAGCACAATGCCCTGTTTAACAACCCATTGCACAATGTTGTGCTCACTGGTCAGAAACGTGACTGTTTCACAAACATAAATGATAGATCTCCACTTAAAACACAGACTGATTGTCTGTGACCCATGCACAATGCTTTGTGATGTTTAAGGCTGTTGGTCAACACACAACACCATACCATAAAAAAGGATGAAGCTCCTGAACAGAATTCTCTAGCACACTCCTTGTTTATAACCCATGCACAATGCATGGTGCATGTGCTCAATACATGATCATCTCAAAAATATAGATACTAAACCTGCAGTTCAAGCTTCGTCACACTGCCTGTTTGTGAGCCATGCACAGTTTGATTGAGGTCCACTGGTCAACATGTGGTCAGTCCATGAATGTGGATGAATTTGTTATAATGTTTGCTTAATTGCATATAAATTGCACCAACAGCATTTTTAACTCCACAAATGTATTTCATGTAGTCTGATATGATGTGATTCATAATCTAAAAATAGATTTTACATATACAATTTTAAGCCCTCAATCAACGAACAAAAATCACTCCAAGAGCAAGGCATATAAAAGTCCATGAAGTCAAAACGTAATACAGGGTAACTTCTAAGCGAATAAGGCCTGTTCATGAGGCTACCAAAGCCATCACTCTCCAAAAAGAATATTGCTGCCCATCATGTGGCACATGGACAATCCAGAAGGCTATAGGGAATACCTTTTGTGACTGGATGAGACCAAAATAGAGCATTTTGGTTGAAATGAGAAGTGTTATGTCTAAGAAAAGCACGGCATTCCAACCTTATCCCATCAGTGAAACATGATTGTGGCATTATGTTGTTAGCCTATTTTGCTGTGTCTGGGCCAAGATGACTTGCCACCATGGATTGTGTAATTCATTGTATAATTCATATGGAATAAGGAATGGTTAAAGAAGACAGAAGGTATTCTTTTGAAATGTCATGGAAGAAGTCCACGAGGAAAATCACCAACCTCCCAGATTCGAAGGTTTTCTTGACAGAGGAATTGACTGAAATTCTTCCAAGCCACTGTGTAGGACTGATCAACATTTAGTTGCAGTTATTCCTGTACAAGGGAGTCACACCAGATACTGAAAGCAAAAGTTCACATACTTTTGCCAATCACTGATTTATAATACTTGATCATTTTCCTCAATAATAAATAATAAAGTATAATCTTTTTGTCTCATTTGTTCAGTTGGGTTCGCTTTGTAAAGTTTTATGACTTTTTTGAAAATTTGATGATGCTTTTTTAGGTCATATTTTGTTATGGTTTGCCATATTAAAAGGCAGGTGAACCGTGAAAATAAAAACACAAAGGGATTTGGGACCCAAATGCAGCCAGCTCCAGATGGAAATTGTGAACCAAAAATATAAATAAATAAAAGAAACAGAATACACAAACATTAATTAAATAAAACAACAAAGAAAACAGCTTCAATGGCTGAGGGTAGAACCCTGGGCGGACACGTGGGTTGGTAGTGAATTAACCCAATGCACCATTCAGCCATTGAAGACACGAACAGAAACAAACAAAACACCGAAGAATAAAAATGCACGGCGTAAGCGTACAGCGCCCCTATGCAAAGCTACACTTACGATGTGGCTAAAATGAGGCTCAGTATTGTGTGTGCCCTCCCTACAATGCCTGGGCATGCTCCTGATGAAGTGGCGGATGGTCTCCTGAGGGATCTCCTCTCAGACCTGGACTAAAGCATCCGCTAACTTCTGGACAGTCTGTGGTACAACGTGACGTTGGTGGATGGAGCGAGACATGATGTCCCAGATGTGCTCAGTCAGATTCAGGTCTGGGGAACGGGCGGGCCAGTCCATAGCTTTAATGCATTCATCTTGCAGGAACTGCTGACACACACCAGCCACATGAGGTCTAGCATTGTCCTGCATTAGGAGGACCCCATGGCCAACCGCACCAGCATATGGTCTCACAAGGGGTCTGAGGATCTCATCTCGGTACCTAATGGCAGTCAGGCTACCTCTGGTGAGCACATGGAGGGCTGTGCGGCCACCCCACAACATTACTGACCCACTGCCAAACCGGTCATGCTGAAGGATGTTGCAGGCAGCAGATTGCTCTTCACGGCATCTCCAGACTCTGTCACGTCTGTCACATGTGCTCAGTGTGAACCTGCTTTTATCTGTGAAGAACACAGGGCACCAGGCATGCGAATTGGCCAATCGTGGTGTTCTCTGGCAAATGCCAAGCGTCCTGCATGGTGTTGGGCTGTGAGCCAACCATCCTGTTGGCTGTTGGGCCGTCATACCATCCTCATGGAGTCGGTTTCTAACCGTTTGTGCAGACACATGCACATTTGTGGCCTGCTGGAGGTCATTTTGCAGGGCTCTGGCAGTGCTCCTCCTGTTCCTCCTTGCACAAAGGCGAAGGTAGCGGTCCTGATGCTAGGTTGTTGCCTTCCTACGGCCTCCTCCACGTCTCCTGGTGTACTGGTCTGTCTCCTGGTAGCGCCTCCAGCCTCTGGACACTACGCTGACAGACGCAGCAAACCTTCTTTCCACAGCTCGCATTGATGTACCATCATGGATGAGCTGCAGTACCTGAGCCACTTGTGTGGGTTGTAGAGTCCGTCTCATGCTACCACGAGTGTGAAAGCACCACCAACATTCAAAAGTGACCAAAACATCAGCCAGAAAGCATGTCTTGCTAATTGCCAATAATTTCCACCTGTTGTCTATTCCATTTGCACAACAGCATGTGAAATTGATTCTCAATCAGTGTTGCTTCCTAAGTGGACAGTTTGATTTCACAAAAGTTTGATTTACTTGGAGTTATATTGTGTTGTTTAAAGTGTTCCCTTTATTTTTTGAGCAGGTAATTATGCAGAAATGTAAAAGGGTGCACAAAACTTGAGAGTCACCACTGTAATCTCCTGTCTAGTCAAAAAACCGGATGAGATATTTCATGCTTTATGTTCATTATTAAAATCTGTCGGAAGACGCTGGGTTTCACTTCATTGTGTTCTCCAACCCCATATTGTACAAGATTTGCACTTCATTTTGCACTCATTTTTCAGATCACATTTAGTACCAAACTATAGTCCCAGTGTAAAGTAAAGAATGTAAAAGGTTTAACATGCTCAATATGTTTGTAAGAAGCAGAAGAAGATACAGTCATATGGTAAAATTTAGACTTCGAATCCGCATTTACTCATATAAGACAAGGACTAATAAAAAGACATTTACTATTAAGCAGATTAAGTACCCTACCAACCAATACAGTGAAGAGTTGTGTTTGTGCTGCAAATTTAACAACAAGGTTTGATCATCATCTGTCAAGTCTTTGTTAAGTTTGGCATGTTCTCCGCATATTTGGAATTGGTCTGGTTTTCTGTACACATCCAAGTGACATCCCCATAGTTTCCACATTTGCCGCATTATGCATGTGCTTGTATGGTCTCTTCATTTTCCATTTGTGCAACATAGTCATCCTAGTGAACAGGAGTGTTTTAAATGCTCAGTTTTTGTGGTCATATCCTCCACCGATAAAAATGTTCCTATGAAAATGCAATTATAGCTGTGCAAGAATCAGAAGCCTCCAGTGGTGTTGTGAACTGCCATAACATATTTCTCTGTATGGCGACTTACTTACAAACATTACAGATGTGCAAAAAGTATTAGGCCACCATTAGATTGGTGATGTACCAATGGTATAGTGACCATATACAAAGAGTTGCTTGAAAGTCTGTAAACCTGGAGCATGTTCTATATTTCTGCATAAATATGACCTACACATCATCCAGATTTCTCACAAGTCCTAAAAGTAGATAAAAGAGAAACCCAATTAAACAAAATAAGACAAAAATATTATACTTGGTCATTTATTTATTGAGGAAAATTATCCAATATTACTATTTAATGAGAGGCAAAAAGTGTTGTGAACCTTTGCTTTCAGTGTATGGTGTGACCCCCCTGTGCAGCAATAAACTGCAAATAACATTCCTGTAAACTATTGATCCAGTCCTGCACACCGGTTTGGAGGAATTTTAGCCCATTCCTCCGTACAGAACAGCTTCAACTCTGGGATGTTGGTGGGTTTCCTCACATTAACTGCTCACTTCAGGTCCATCCACAACATTTCAATTGGATTAAGGTCAGGACTTTGACTTGACAAAACATTAACTTTATTCTTTTTTAACCATTCTTTGGTAGAACGGCTTGTGTGCTTAGGGTCGTTGTCTAGCTGCATGACCCACCTTCTCTTGAGATTCAGTTCATGGACAGATGTCCTGACATTTTCCTTTAGAATTCTCTGATATAAATCAGAATTCATTGTTCCATCAGTGATGGCAAGCCGTCCTGGCCCAGATGCAGCAAAACAGGCCCAAACCATGATACTACCACCACCATGTTTCACAGATGGGATAAGGCTCTTATGATGGAATGCAGTGGTTTCCTTTCTACAAACATAACACATTTCTTTTAAACCAAAAAGTTCTTTTTTGGTCTCATCTGTCCACAAAGCATTCTTCCAATGGCCTTCTGGCTTGTCCACGTGATCTTTAGCAAACTGCAGACGAGCAGCAATGTTCTTTCTGGAGGGCAGTGGCTTTCTCCTTGTAACCCTGCCATGCACACCATTGTTGTTCAGTGTTCTTATGATGGTGGACTCATGAACATTAACATTAGCCAATGTGAGAGAGGCCTTCAGTTGCTTACAAGCTACCCTAGGGTCCTTTGTGACCTCGCCAACTATTACATGCCTTGCTGTTAGAGTGATTTTTGTTGGTCGGCCACTCCTGGGGAGGGTAACAATGGTCTTGACATTCCTCCATTTGTACACAATCTGTCTGACTGTGGATTGGTGGTGTCCAAACTCTTTAGAGTTGGTTTTGTAACCTTTTCCAGATCAAGTTACGTTGATTGTATAAGGGAGAACTTGGCATCCTGATGAAGCTGCCAGATGCTGCTATTGCTCACGTGTAAGGGGAGGACACATTAAATACTTTCCACAGAAGCTGTGTTTTTGTCAGTGTTTTTAATAGTGCAATTTCGTGTATATCTGGTCTGGTTAAATTCTAACAAAGAGAAATAATTTTATATATATATACCATAATACCATTGCTAAAACAATGGTTTATCTAATCTAACGGCCATAATGTGTGTTCATTTTGGGTGGTCTACATATTAACTTTATCATTTTATTTTCAGTAAACTCTATTTCAGTCACTTGTCATTTGCAACTTGGCTAATACTTACAGACTAAATAAGATAGTGAGTCAGTAGACTGAATAATCTGGGAATCAGGGCTAATTATTTCTGAGGTCACTGTAGCTTTTGTGCCTTCTTGCAAGTAGAGGTAGATAAAGTTTACCATGTTTCAATGTGTCATACAGTGTGAGGCAGAACAAGACAGATGCAAAAGTAGTGATGCAGAGTTAAACTGTATAGAGGGAACCCAAAACCCCTAACTATTAGTATGGAGGTTGCCCCCCACTTTTGCTGCCACAACAGCCTTTGTTCTTCTAAAAGTGCTTTTCACTAGATTTTGGAACATGACTGTAGGTTGACTTCTGATGTTAGACAATAAGCCCTGGCTCACTCAAGTTCAAGGTGTCTGATGGAGTTGAGGTGAGTGTTCTGTGCAAGCCAAAAAGTTTCTTAAAGACAGCAGGGCAGAAAGCTGATGAACTGACTGAAGTGTAAACCTATAAATGTGTTATACTGAGAGTCACTGAGGTATCACTGCCACTGTTTGTCTATAAAGAATCCATAAATGTCTGCTTTATATTATGAATGTGCTACAAGTGTATACAAGTCTGTAGTGTTAGTGTTATATAACATTATTTTTTGGCACAATTTATGGCACCAGACGTCTTGCAACACATACTACATTTTGGCCACCAGGAACTAATTATGACTGCTTGATAGGAATTAAACATTAGCAGTGAGTTTGGTTCAGTTAGCGGTACTACGTAGCATGCCCACATAACCTCTGTATAAGTAAACTGAATTTGTAGCACATTATCATTTCATATGAATACACCAGAACTGTGTTTTTTGGAACAAGCATGCAGTAATGATCAAATGTATTCTTATTATCCATTAGCTTCTGATGTGTATATCTGTCTCTGTTGTATGTCATTAGCCTTAGTACTATTTGCTTCTGTTGTGTGTATATCTGTCTATAGCCTCTGTTATATATCATTAGTTTAAGCTGTTAACTTCTATTGTGTATATCTGTCTGTACCTTCATCTACGCCACCTAAGGAGGTTGGGTCCTTTTTTGAGTCTTGGTCCTCCCAAGGTTTCTTCCTCATAACGCTTAGGGTGTTTTTCCTTGCCACTGTCACCCTAGGCTTGCTCAATTTGGGATTGTTCTATCATCACTACACTGGTTACCAGTCAAATTCCGCATTGATTACAAAATACTTCTTATAACTTACAAAGCTCTACATGGCCTAGCCCCAAATTATCTGAGTGAACTCTTGGAGTTTTATAATCCAACTCGTCTACTTCGTTCGCAGGGTACAGGACTTCTTTTAGTTCCTAGAATTAAAAAAGTCACAGCCGGGGGAAAGGCTTTCTCATACATGGCCCCCCAACTATGGAATAAACTTCCCACTTTCGTTCGAGACTCAGACACTCTCCAAAGTTTTAAGTCTAGGCTAAAGACATACTTATTTACGCAGGCTTTTGACTAGATTTAGACCAGGATGCATGGCTTGGGTCACTGGGGCCGGAGTCTGAGTCATGTTGGCCTGTGACTTGTTCCGCTAGCTGGGAGTGTCGAGTGGGGCGGGTCGGCTGAAGTGGGCTTCGGTCTCGTGATCTTGACTCATGCCATCCTGGCCGAGAATAAGACAGGAAGCTTGGGGGTTCATCGCCAAAGGAGTCTTAGGGTTGATCAGAGACGTTGGGTGTGTGTCTTCTGCCCCCGTGGGGTTGCCAATGTATCATGTGATCCCTCTTGGCTGTGTCCTACCAGTTCTCCTCTTCTAGCTATGCTGATTATAGCTAATGCTGCCCGGGGTCATGCCACAATTGGCATCATTGATTGAGATGGCCACTCAGTGATTGTTAATAGACACTGTGCTCTTAATCAATAACTAATTACATTTTCTGTTTTCTCTCCGAGCTGTGTTCTGGCAGTTCGAGCCCCACACATGATGTTTATCCGCTGCAGCTCCACTCAAGCTGCTTCCGTCATCAGCTCCAGCCCCACCATACCCGGGCCACTTAATGCCGATGTGCATACTTCACATTTTATTCGAACTTTGACTCCATGACTTTAGTTTCGCTCTTAGATTTATCATCTACGCCGCCCAAGGAGGTTGGGTCCCTTTTTAAGTCTATAACACTCAGGGAGTTTTTCCTTGCCACTGAGCTTGCCACTGTCGCCCTAGGCTTGCTCAATTTGGGATTGGACGTAGTTATTAGGAGACAATCTAAACTTGTAAAGTTGCTTTGAGACAATGCTCCATTGTAAAAAGCGCTATATAAATAGATCTGACTTGACTTGACTTGACTTGATTGTCCATAGATATTAGAAGATAATCTAAAATTGTAAAGTTGCTTTTAAGACAATGATCCATTGTAAAAAGTGCTATATAAATAAATCTGACTTGACTTGTCCCTCTGTCATATGCCATTAGCCTTAGCCGTTAGCTTCTATTGTGTATATCTGTCTAAAGCCTCAGTTATATGTCATTAGCCTTAGCATCTGGCTTCATGTGTGTCTGTCTGTTGGTAGCCTATGTTATTTCATTTGCCTTTGCAATTACCTTCTGCTGTGTATATCTGTCTATAGCCTCTGTTATATGTTATTAGTTTTAGCAGTTTGCTTCTGTTGTGTATACTGTATCTGTATATAGCCTCTATTATATGTCATTAGATTTAGCTGTTAGCTTCTGTTGTGTATATCTATCTATCGCCTCTGTTATATCTTATTAGCCTTTACAATTAGCTTCTGTTGTGTATCTGTCTATGGTCTCTGGTATATGTTATTAGCTTTACCTGTTAGCTTTTGTTGTTTATGTCTGTCTGTAACCTCTCTTATGCGATGTTAGCATTAGCTTCTTTTTTGTTCTGTGTTGGATTTACATCTGTCTCTATGTGTTCCCTGTGCCTGCCTGAGTGTTAGCGTGACATGCAGTATATATTTCTGTGTGGGGATTTCAGTAATAGAACTTAATAGAAGGTAAATAGCATATTTTCTTTGATCCCAATTATGACAACTAAAACTAGCATTTACACTTGTGCTAACAAATGTATTAATGAGGAGTGGCAGTTTTCTTGACGACCTGTACGGGGAGCACTTTGAGGCAGTAATCATGCACATACATAAATATGTTGAAACACACTCATTCACTCATATATTCTCAGTAAGCCTCACTCAGTCTCTAGCAGCGGAATATGTGTGCAATGGCAGTTTAAGGCCAGGCTCTCAGTACGTTGTATGCCTCTACTATATTTTAAAATGAAACAGATCTGTCTGTGCATCATACATAAAGGCGCTTTGACGCACAGCAGTATTGAAATAGAATGTGTGAGATAAAGTGGGAAACTTGTTCAAAGTTCAGTGTTAATTCAGTGATGTACTTTATGAATCTCAGCCCTCAGGATGTCAATACAAACATTTGCAACAGGATGCTCCGTCACGTCATCAGAACCACTTTACTGGAGAACGTGCTCCAGTGAAATGTTGCTGTGCACCACTGAAATTAGTTTAAAATCTATTTAATTCTGGATTGCTGAGCAGAACTATTGGACATGCCATGCAAATTCACTACAGGTATTACAGTTCCCATTATGTCCCAGCAGCTTTCCAAAAGCTTGAGTGGCTAACACTTTGAGTGACAGGCAGTTTCTTTAAGCTTTTCTCATGGAGTCATGGAAATATTTAAAAGAAATTCAGCCATATAGATTCAGCTATATGTTTCATTAATGCAATTAATAAATATTTGTAGCATTCGCTTGTTCTTCATTTGTCATCCATGCAAGAGTATACCCCTCTTTAGTGGTACTAAAGAACTTTAGCATCACTTAATCTATTTAAAATTTAACAGGCTTATTTTTATGCACAGCTGTGCCCCTATGACTGATTGGCAAGCACAAGGGTACAGCTGTGCCGTTCTAAATGCTGTGTGTGCCCAAGTACACCAAGCAGTCTAGCAACGCCCCTGGGATGGATGTACCTAAAACACGCTGACATAAATTAAGCTCAGCTAATGATCCAACATTTGGACCAGATTAACTTTTTCATAGTTCTTAGAACTGTGCTCTCTTTGTTCCATGTTGCAAAGAACTGGGGACAACTGTAGTTCTTAGAACGCTGTTTATTCCCAAGTGACATAAGTTGCACTTTTTTGATATTTTGCAGTTGTTGCGCTAAAGGGAAATTCAGTAGTTAAATTAATTTAAATTGTTCTGTACGTTTGTGATTTTCATATTTTAAATACATTGTTTTGAATAGTACTGTATATGAATATTTTGTCCAAACTGGCCCCTTTTGAAATAAACTTGGACACCCCACTATACTGTAAACACTGTCACAAAACAGTACTGCTAAAATGCTTATATTTTTATGTGTGTGACAAAGAAAGGAGATGTTGCACCTAAAGCACAGCTTGCTATCAGCTAAAAGCACAGCTTTTCTCAGTTGAATATGTTTTATTTTAATCCATAGATAATCATTTTCATCACTGTCAGACATGCTCATGATCACCCCGTCCAATAGATTCCAGAGATGTTTTCAAGAATTTATCCATTATGTTTGAAGACACATATCATCTTCTCAAGATATCTTACTGTCTGTGTGAACCATTGTTTCTTAGTACCAATATGAGCATCATCTCACACCTACACACAAACATACTGACTTTCCAATTAGCATCAGCTAACAGGCTTCAAAATAGAGATGGAGGGGGGCATTTCATGGACCAGTGCCTCTCTTTCTCAAGAGTGGCCGATGGACTTGTCGTGGGTAAAGCGGTGACATTTCTTGGATGATTGGAATCGATGTGGGCACTCTCGCAAAACACGCCTTCATTGACTCTCTTGACTCTGTGCGCCAATGGGTGAAAATGAAGTTGTGAGGGAATGGCATGTTGGCCCCTTTAATGGATTCTGAATGAGACAAGTCCCACTGGGCCCAATCCAGTAGAGAAAGTGCATATGCCAGGCAATGATGTATGACGGATAACAAGATGCATGGCTTGTTCTGTAAGATCCCTAATGCACATGGACAGTATGGAGCTCACCAAAAGGAAAGCCTTGAAGATGGTGCCATGTATGTTCCTTGTTATCGTAATATGGAATAGTGCTCCATTCATGTGTGGCTTTTACGATTAGTTTACATATCAGATATCAACCATATTGAGTTCTCATAGACTGCGTTTACACAGAAAGTAAAAGTAGTGTTGTAGTAGGCCATAAACGATCCTGAACTCATTTGGACTGTGCTTCATCTCGGGGTAAGGTGGACTTGAAAATTGTTTTCCAATTGAGTCCAATGCGTCTGTCTGAGGTAATGTTAATTATAAACAAAACTTTTTTTCCGTCATTACTGAATATCAACAATCCATTCAAACAGAATAAATCAGTCCTTTCTCTTCATGCCTAAATAATATCTGCACTCAGATTGGCTAACAGGGAAAAACAAGTTACTCCTCTTCTCGTTCGGTATCCAATCAGTGAACACATTTTGTTTAATCGTCTGACGTTAAGACTTCAAGTGTGCATTTTTGCCTGCTTGCTTTACTTTACTATCTCCACAAAATCTGGAATTATTATTATAATGCTTTCACATTTAATAATAAAAATGGATAGAATGGATGTTGCTGCTATATTTCTAGACTACTTATTGTACTTTGGCACACACAGAATTTCGAGGGACACAGCTGTACCCCTCTGCTTTTCAAACAGTCATTGAGGCACAACTGTGCATAAATAATAAGCCTGTTAAAGATTAATAGATTTAACACTAAAGTGGGTGTTACTGTGTGATGAATGAGAAATGAATTTCTTAATTGAAATAATTTTGTTTATGCTAACATAACTGCTGCCTTTTCTTTGGCAGTTTAATATGTACTTTGCTAGGTTTTATATATATTTAAGCTATCATTACATTGCCAGCAGTACTTTTAAAAATTAGCAGATGTCATTTATATTTACATCATTTACCAGCCTTAATACAAAGAAATTGTGGGTTAAGGGTCTTGCTCAAGGACTCAACAGTGGCAACTTGGATAAAGGAGGGATTTAAACTGTAGACCTTCTGGGTAATAGCCCTGTACCTTAAACACTACTCTACTTCACTCCCAGGGAAAAAAACTGGCTCTGATTGATGCCCCAGTAAACTGTTTCTGATGATGTCCCTAGCTTAACCACATCCAGAATGGATTTGAATCCCTCCAAAACCTAATGAAAGCCTCCCTAGAAGCATGGAGACTGTTAGTCTATATTAATACCCATGGTAAGCAGATTTAGCTGTGTGGTTTGGGTGTCCACATACTTTTGGCCATGTAGTTTTTTATCAGGCAGTCAGAAAAATTGGTTGAACTTCACTGTGTGAAATGCAGTGACTACAAATACAGACTAAAATAGAGGAAATTCTACCTCCATGACTATGATTTTTTTTTTCTTAAGCTCTCCATGCATTAGACACCTGCTTTTATTACGCTCAGGTCAGCCCAACCCCAAACAGAATGGTCTCGGTGGACTCCAAATCTTAAACTATTTATGAGAGCAAATACATTTAGGTGTGCTGTAGCTTTTCTCTTAAATGGCCAGAAAGCCTTTCGGTCAGCTGTAACAATACACAGGAGATCGAGTTGTTTTTGCTCATGTTTGTGGGTATAGAGGGGGCCTGGAAAAGAGAAAATAGTGAACTTGTTCTCACATAGAGATGATATAAAAATGCAATTATCTCCATACATTAGATACAAAGGAGAGATAGGAAGTAAAGGGGAGAGCCAGAGAGAGAGGGTATCCTCTGTGTGCCCCTGTTATCCACGTCATCACAACTCTCAGTGCTGGTTATTCCCCGCCCTCCTCAATATCTCTCAGTCTCCTTCTCCCTCTCCCTCCCTGTAGATCTCTCTCAGGGTCTCACTCTTTCTGATTATATCTGCTGCTCGATCAACCCTCCCTCTCCCTTGTTTCTATAGGGTTTCCCGTCTCTTACTCTTTACCCATACCTTGCCTTATGTCTACCACAATAGCTAGTAATTTATTGTATTTAACAGTTTTTCGTTTTCACATCATCATTTATAGTAGTTGTCTCATCATCGTTTTATGAACATTGACTCCGCTGCACTGGGTATCCACAACAGACATTGCTGGGCATACCTTTGATTCATCTCGTCAAAAGCGGAAGAGAAATGGAACGAGGGGAGGGTGCACACTTGGTGAAGGGGGTCTATAGTACATTGGGTGGCTCCATGTTTCCTAACGATGCATTTTGTCTTTGGTAATTCTTAAATACTTTGAAAGGTAGCACTCCCTGAATTTTAAAATAGCTCTTGTTCCATTGTTCTGCCTCTCTCTCTGTCTCTCTCTCTCTCTCTCTCTCTCTCTCTCTCTCTCCCCCCTCCTTCCTTGGGAGTACCAAATACAAGCAGTCACGCAGCTGTTTCCATGGCAATATCTATCTGTAAGAAGGATTCGTTAACCCTTTCTCAGGCGGTTTCCTTGCCCACGTAATTTTGCATACAGGCAAAGCAAAATTGGCCTCCTGCTATTTCCAGCCAGCTGTTCATCCTTCAAACGACACACAACACGATACCAGTTCATACAAATACATCAGTGCGCATCAAAAAACGTAAACCACATCTTATTTAGAGCGGAGAGGGTTTAATTGTGCTGTGGTGTAAATGTGCGATTTCGGTGCCAGTGCAGTAAGATCAGTAGCCCTGGGTGAAGCAGGTTCTTTGTAGTTTTAAGCGAAAGTTTAAAACTAACAGTTTGTGAGAGAGTCATAACAGAGAAGACGTGCATGTGGAAAAATCAATTAGCATCTCCTTTAATTCAACACAACCAGCCCGTTTATGAACAAACCCATCTAGATTGGCACTATTTTATAGCCCGAGCATGGGAGAATACAGAAGAAGCAACTGAAGCAAAGACGAGACTAACAGCTTCGTGAGCACAGTCACAGATGATAGATCAGACCACTTTGCCTTCCTGTGATGCCAATTTACAAGGCAGTGTTAGAGAGATCAGCTATTTCCGTGCACCCAATAAAAATAGTCTTGAGTACACACTTGGATACTTAACTATGCCCCCTCCCACCCCTCAAAGAAAAATTATACTGACCGCAAAGATCCCACCTTCATTACACACCACATTTATTTGTGATCACCATATTTGTAATTTGCATGTCTCCTAAATGTGGAGCAAGGCCTCTACATGTATAAACAGTCCGACATGTAACCTGTGTATTTGATTCATGATTTGTCATTTCATGCGTGAAAGCTTTACATTTGAAATGAAAAGTCAAAAGCTGCACCCATCCATAACACATACAGTACTGTGAAAAGTAATTAGCCCATCATTAGATTAGATATAACATTGTTTTAGAAATAGTTTTATAATTATTTCTGTGGGAAGACACAGAATTTGTATTGCTACTTGAGCAATAACAGCAGCTTCTACCAAAGAAGCTTGATCCTGAATGTTCTTTTTGGAATGGTCTCAGCCAAAGAACTGATTTTTGGAGGAGGAACAAAATTAAAAGGCTATGATTTGTTAAAGCTCGCAAAAATTGGAATGAAGATCAGTGGAAAAGAGTATTATGCAATTAGGCAAATCCACGTTTTACATTTTTGGGTCCAATCATTGACAATATGTTGTATATGGTCATTATACCATTGCTAAAACAACATATCTGGGGGTGACCTAAGACTTTTGCACCAAGCATACAGCTATGTAGTCTCCAACAGGCAGCAGAAATAGTCACACTGAAGAACTCAATGACTGTCAGTGTGGCACTGTGATGGGATGCCACCTTTCCAACAATCAGAGAGCAAGAGCAGACCATGCCTTTAATTAATAATAGCATAAGGAATGAAAATGGAAATGTAAAGAGGAGGGGGGATCGGGGAGAGTTATGGTTTGTGTTAGACTGATTTTTTTTTCTGAAGAAACTCAAATTAAGAGGTTGTTAAGGAATAGGAAGATGACGGAGAGCTAGTGGGTGTGAAAAGTTAATCACAGGGAAAGAAACACAATATATAATATACAGTAAGTCTGGTCCATGAAAACTGACAATGTAAAGTGGAAACAGCTCAAACGTATTCCACATAATCTGACAAAATGAGAAGGCAGAGCGTTGAAGCACATAGTGCATAATAGAGGCGTGCGATATGTATCATCTATGATACATATCTTACATGCTGGTTTAACAATGTGTGAGCTGACATTATCGAGTATGTCACTCACTTGGCAAAAAAACAGTCAAAAACGCAACTTAACAGTTCACGTATTCACTGCGTCATAGCCAGGTAGGATAGACCTCTGCACGTGCCCAATGAGTGCATGTAGTGTGCTAGTATAGGCTCCACAACTCAAGCTAGTGTTCTACCTAGAAACCATGACTGAAGTTAGATTAGTGAACAAACTGGAGACAACATACAGAAACCACCCATGTAGATGTAAATGCTAGACGTCGATCATCCTCAATGATATGGAGTTGTTTTTGGCTGTTGCTCAAAAGACTGCAGTCTGCAAGCTATGTCGGAAAATCAGTTGCCGTTAGAGATGTCTCAACAACTAACTTACTTCAGCAACCAGCGAACTAACGAATCATGCAGAATATGAAGATTATGACAAACTTCGGAAAGTCACCTGTCCAGCTATCCACGACAGGCTTTAAACTGGCCAAGGTAACAGCACAAAACACACTCAGCAATTTTTTCATTTTGCAATAAAGTGCTTTACAACAAGAAAGCAATAGATGGCAAGTTTCCTTAGATTTTAAATAACCCTTTTAAATTTAAAATAAACCCTTCAAAATGTTATTTCCATTGATGTCATTAGTCAGGCAGCAATAAATACCCTATTAACAACAGCAACTAGTCATCACCTAAAATTTTAGAAACACATTTTTTGAAGGATGCAAGTTGTCATCACTTAAACTATATCAGGGTCGCGGGAAGGCCAGATGCCTAGCTGGCCAGCACAGGGCACAAGGAAAAGAAAAGCCCTAGACAGGGCCACCGATCTCTCATAGGCATCCTCACTCACACACTCATACAACTAGGGGCATTTTAGAGAAAGAGCAACCAATTAACATCAACACACATGTCTTTGGACTGTGGGGTTGAAAACTGTAGTATCTGGAGTAAACCCATGCATATATGGGAAGGACATTCATATTCCACACAAAAAGGACCCAGACCAACTCCACCTGGGATTGAACCCAGAACTTCTCGCTGTGAAGCCACCAGTATCATTCTAATTATCGAAATAAATCACCAAAAATATCAAGATATCGGATTTTTGCAATATCGCACACCTCAGTAGTGCAATGACAATCCTTCCTATCCTCCCTGCGTTTGGGCTCAATTCTCAAGCAAGACTAGAACCTCTGAACCTTTTATTTCATGTCCTGTACTTGACTGCTGGGCCACCACTGGTCAGCAAGTTGTGTAATGACCTATCATAGATTGAGGCCGTGGGGAGAAGGGATTAAGGGGTGGGGCAGGGGAGGGCTTAGGTGGGTAACGGAGGACGTGGGGGGGGAACGTGGTGGAGCGGAAAAGAGCTTGCTGGGCCAACGGCTGGGGTGGTACGGGTGGGTGTGGAATGAGACTAAAGTCGGAGAGGATTGGAGGGTTGTGGTGTGTTAGGGCACCATACTCTTGCGTCATATTCCCTGGAGAGATACATCACACTTCACCATGTAGCAGTCTGATTATATGCTCAAAAATCTACTATTTTAATGGAAAGGCATGATCTTGGTCTTTTTTTTTTTATTATTTGGGCGAGGCTCTCCATGAAATGTAGTGAAGGATGAAACTGAGAGCTTTTCAATGTGTGGGAGTGGTCAGGGAAGGCCCTTTCCTGTTTTAGGATCCAATTGTTACAAAGTGAGTTCGAGTTTGAGTTGTTTAGATTAACAGCGTATAATAGGGAGGGTACACTGGATGGACATGCGATTAAATTTTAAGGAAACAGGGTCAAAAGAGATAACACCTAATTAGAGCCTGTGTGTGTAATTTTCTGGGAGAATGAATTTCTGAGTAAGTGTTGAATTTATTCCTCAAACACTTGGTTTTATATACAGAAAATTGACCAGACTACCTCAATTTAATTGGTGGGTAAGCACCGTCTGTCTCGTAGCAAGAAGGTCCTGGTTATATATATATATATATATATATATATATATATATATATATATATATATATATATATATATATATATATGTTTTATCTCATAACAAAACATGGACTTTGGGTAATCAAGAACTGGCTGCTTTTTGAGCTCTCAATGTACAGCATGCAATTATTGAACTATGAACTAGAAAAACAAAATGAGTACAGTATTAAACTCAGTCTTTATCACTCACACTATTATTCGTGTGTGTGTGTGTGTGTGTGTGTGTGTTGTTTACATGTGCCTTGTACAGGAACTGAGCATACCTATACCTCTAGGGCTTCTTGTGTTCTCATCTCAGGAGCCAATCAGTACAGAGAGGCTCTGGTCAGGTGACCTTGAGGGAGTGAGTCATAGTGCGCCTGGATGGACATTGGGAAGGAAGTGTACTTCACTGGGGTTCTGCTGGAACCATGCACACCAAATCTCTCTGGCACTGTCGCTGGACTGATTGTCCTATCATCCCCTTCCCTGTGAATTCCCTCTCACACACACACACACACACACACACACATACACCTTCATGTCCTTATCCACAGTACAATTATTTTTCAGGAGTGCACATCTGTATTTACATAAAGATTAGTGTTTGATTAAAACACTATAGCAGAAAACAACAGTAACAACACAGAACCCAAAATATTTGATTAAAGTATTTAAGAAATTATAAGAAATGTAGTACTTTAAATAATAAAATATTACTACCACATGTTGAGATCTGTGCTTCTTATCCACAGCACAAGTACAGCATAGAACAGTATGGGTTCAAACTGGGGGAAAACAGTTCAGACTACATTAAGCAATACAAGCAGGAAACCCAAAGTGAGGGTAGCACTAAAAAAAGATCTTAATTGGCCTCCTCCAGCAGGATTGAGTGACATTTCTAATGGGAGAATTTGCTACCAAACAAACAAGAAAACATAGCATAGCATTTCTAAAGCACACGCTTTCTTACAAGTCAGCATTGGAAAATTGCTGCAGCTACTCTGAGACTCAATTTCACTTCCCGGTTGCTTTTAGCTTTTGGGACATTTAAATGATAAAAGAGGCTCCACTTTTTCTTGCTCAGCAATATGGAAAAGATATTACACTAAGAAGGTAAAAATACACGAGCGCAAATGCTCCTGACTTATCGGCTGTCTGTTATGTGTTTAGAAAACATAATGTTCTATTATGTTCTTGTATATCTTCATATCCTCATATTTAAAATCAATCCAGTTTCAAGTCACCTTTGAAAACTATCATGCTGCTTTAAAAGTGCAGAAATATGGTGACTTTGTTATTAACTTTCCTGAAACTGTTCAGTAAAATGAGCACTACAATATACAATAGCTCATCCAGGATGCATCACTATCATAGCTGCCATTCTGATTCATTAGAGTAGATAATTGTGACTGGACAGCCTACAGCTTGCAGTAAAGCACATTAATGTAATGAGACGACCATAAAGATGCTTCCCATTGACAGTAGGAGGTCATACAGAGTGTAAGGGATATGTTAGATACTGAGAAATAAGTCAAACATCTTCTTTTCTTCACACCAGACTTGAAATACATCCCCTTTCTTAACCCAATTACACCAGGACATGGGCAGAAGCAAACCGCTTGTTGACACAATGAAATATATATATAAAATGACAAGAAAAATAAAAAAAATGAAAATAATGCACCCAGATAGAAATGTCGGATTGCTGCAAAACTCAGCATGCAGTTATATCTCAGGCAGATATGTAAATGACCACAGGTCTGGTCTGATTAGACACTGGGTCTTGCCACAAGAGGGAGTACATGTGCTTCCCCCACTGCCCTGTAAAAAGTCTCTCAAAGGCTACTTTTGGGTAGTGTAGCTCTTGGTGATAGATCGTTCACTCCTAGACATGCCTCAACGATGCACCAAAAGACATTTTCTCCAGGTGACAGACTTTGAGAGGGGGTGCATCATTGGACTGAGAGAAGCAGGGTGGTCATTTTGACAACTTGCCCTCCATTCTGACCTAGCTGTTAGGAGGTATTGCAAGCAGTGCTTCCATGAGGGCACGCATGCACGGCGAACAAGCTCCGGATGGCCCAGACAGACCACCAGTAGACAAGATCATTTGATCCGCTGACAATCATGAGCACCTCCCACAGTTTTGTTGTCTGCCATCCAGACACAAGTGGGACCTTTGCTAACACACCCATGTCTCTGCCTGGACCATTTCCCGGCACTCAGTAGAAGGAAATTTGTTGTCATGGTGCCATTATGTGTCCTGCCATTAAGAGCCAGCCACCATTATTTGCAGTGGTGTCATGAATGAAACCTGGACTGCTAAGGACTTTAGTGACAAATCCAGGTTCTGTTTGGGATCCAACGACATCTGGGTTTGAGTATGGAGGCCTTGTGGTGAGAGCTTCAATCCTGCCTTTGCTGTAGAGCAATACACTGCCTCAACTACTGGTCTGATGATCTGGGGAAGCTTTGCATATGACAGTTGGTCACCCATGGTAGTGATATGAGGGACACTAACAACTAACAACGTTATTTACAGGGCATTCTGCGGTCACGTGTTGCCTCTCATGGCAGGGCTTCCAAGTAGCATTTTTCAGCAGGATAATGGTTGCACCACACACAGCAAGGGTTTCCCAAGAATGTCTTTGCCAGATTGTAACACTTCCTTGGCCTTTAACATTTACGGGACCAGCTAGGATGCCAGCATTGACAGCCTACGAGTATGCAGGATCTACAGACCCATCTGTGGGCAAATTTGCCACAGGATACCATATGGAACCTGTTTGCCTCCATGCCCAACTACATCTCATCTTGTATCCAGGCTAGAGCCAGCCCAACAGGGTACTAGTGCCTCCTTTCAGCTGAACAGTGTACATAGTCTTCACAAACAATATAGCATGAAACAGTGACAATAACCAACAGCCCTCTGCAGAGATCATATTGGAACCAAAGATGATCAGCATTCAGAAATGGTGCTCTACTGGTTCAAGTATGACTTCTAGTGAGTTGAGGGCTGTCAGTTACATTGCTTTCCCAGGTCTGGCCAGATAACCCAAGATGGTGTGGCACCTGAGAGACCAAAAAGAGGGTCCAGTGTTAGAATAGGGGCCAGAGTGCACAACAGGGACCTGGTCACAGTCACAGAGAACAAACCAAGGTCAGGCACTTAGGGGACAAAGGGAGCACCCCCCCCCAAGTTACAGGGTGCACTTGGGGTCAGGGCTGGGTTTGCAATATTGGGTTACACAGACCAGATCTGACCCTGTCACAATTTAGCACAATTTTACATTTTTTACAATTTTACAAAATTTAGCAACTGCCAGTTGGCGTTTAGAGATTTAAGATGTTTCAAGCCCTACAGTGGCAGCTTGGCAGACCTTGGCAGATGTAAACTCTTAGCCTTCTGATTACTTTGCCTTAACCACTGAGCCACTCCCTTTACCAAATACAGTGGTGCTTGTGAGTTTGTGAACCCTTTAGAATTTTCTATATTTCTGTATAAATATGACCTAAAACATCATCAGATTTTCACACAAGTCCTAAAAGTAGATAAAGAGAACTAAGTGGTCACTATACTTGGTCATTTATTTATTGAGGAAAAGGATCCAATATTACATATTAGTGAGTGGCAAAAGTATGTGAACCTCTAGGATTAGAAGGTAATTTGAAAAAGAAATTAGAGTCAGGTGTTTTCAATCAATGGGATGACAATCAGGTGTGAGTGGGCACCTTGTTATATTTAAAGTACAGGGATCTATCAAAGTCTGCTCTTCACAACACACGCTTGTAGAAGTGTATCATGGCGCAAACAAAAGAGAATTCTGAGGACCTCAGAGGAAGAGTTGTTGATGTTCATCATGCTGGAAAAGGTTACAAAACCATCTCTAAAGAGTTTGGACTCCACCAATCCACAGTCAGACAGATTGTGTACAAATGGAGGAAATTCAAGACTAATGCCACCCTCCCCAGGAGTGGTCGACCAACAAAGATCACTCCAAGAGCAAGGCGTGTAATAATTGGCGTGGTCACAAAGGACCCCAGGGTAACTTCTAAGCAACTGAAGGCCTCTCTCACATTGGCTAATGTTAATGTTCATGAGTCCACCATCAGACGAACACTGAACAACAATGATGTGCATGGCAGGGTTACAAGGAGAAGGCCACTGCTCTCCAAAAAAAACATTGCTGATCATCTGCAGTTTGCTAAAGATCACGTGGACAAGCCAGAAGGCTATTGGAAGAATTTTTTTTGGATGGATGAGACCAAAATAGAACTTTTTGGTTTAAAAGAGGAAGGAAAAGGAAAATGTCAGAACATCTGTCCATGAACTGAATCTCAAGAGAAGGTGGGTCATGCAGCAAGACAACGACCCTAAGCACACAAGTCGGTCTACCAAAGAATGGTTAAAGAAGAATAAAGTTAATGTTTTGGAATGGCCAAGTCAGAGTCCTGACCTTAATCCAATCGAAATGTTGTGGAAGGACCTGAAGCGAGCAGCTAATGTGAGGAAACCCACCAACATCCCAGAGTTGAAAAGTTGAAGAGGAATGGGCTAATATTCCTCCAAGCCGATGTGCAGGACTGATCAACAGTTACCGGAAACATTTAGGTGTAGTTATTGCTGCATGGGGGGATACTGAAACACCAGTATACTGAAAGCAAAGGTTCACATACTTTTGCCACTCACTAATATGTAATATTGGATCATTTTCATAAATAAATAAATGACCAAGTATAATATTTTTGTCTCATATGTTTAACTGGGTTCTCTTTGTCTACTTTTAGGACTTGTGTGAAAATCTGATGATGTTTTAGGTCATATTTATACAGAAATATAGAAAATTCTAAAGGGTTCACGAATTTTCAAGCACCACTGTACACTAGTCAAACGTAATCATTATTCTTTGCTCCAATCATTTGCATCTCTAAAGAGTTTAGATTCCACCAATCCACAGTCAGAGTGACTGTATACAAGAAGAGGAAACTCAATACCATTGTTACCCTCTCCAGCAATGGTTGACCAATAAAGATGTGCCAAGAGCAATGTGTCTAATAGGCCATGAGGTTATTCTAAGCAACTAAAGACCTCTCTCACATTATCTAATGTTAATGTTCACGAGGACACCATCAGAATAACACTAAACAACAATGGTGTTCATGGCAGAGTTCTAAGAAGTAAACAAATCCTCTCCAATAAGTACATTGCTGCCTATCTGCAGTTTGCTAAGCATCATGTGAACATTTACATTTACAGCATTTAGCAGACGCCCTTATCCAGAGCGACTTACAATTAATACAATCTTACAATTCAAGCAATTGTGGGTTAAGGGTCTTGCTCAAGGACCCAACAGTGAAAGCTTGGCAGAGGTGGGATTTGAACCCTGGACCTTTTGGTCCATAGTCCAGTATCTTATCCGCTAGGCTACCACAGTCCCCAAGCTAGAAGGCTGGGAAATAAAGATTTTGTGGACAGATGAGACCAAATTAAAACGTTGGTTTAAAGGAAAAGCATTATGTCTGGAGAAAGGAAAACACTGCATTCCAGAGATCTGCCTGTGAAACAAGTTGGTGGCAGTATCATCATTTGGGCTTGTTTTATTGTGTCTTGCCATCACTGATGGAACAATGATTTTTAATTATACCAACAAATTCTAAAAAAAAATATCAGGACAGCTGTCTGTGAACTAAATTTCAAGAGAAAATGTGTCATGCATCAAGACGGTGAACCTAAACACACAAGTTGTTCTACCAAAGAGTGGTTAAAGAAGAGAAAAGATAATGTTCTGAAATGGCCAAGTAAATGTTTTACCCTTAATCCAATACAATGTTGCGGAATAATCTGAAGCAAACAGTTCATGTGAGGAAACCCTCAATCATCTCAGAGTTTAAATAGTTCTGTGTGGAGGATTGGGCAAAATGTCCTCTAAGCCGATGTGCAGGACTGATCAACAGTCATTGGAAAATTTACTTGAAGTCACTGATGACATCAGATACTCACAGTTATGTAATTTTGGATCATTTTCCTCAATAAATAAATTGCCAAGTATAATATTTTGTCTCATTTGTTTAATTGGGTTATCTTGGTCTACTTTTAGGATTTGTGTGAGCATCTAGTGATGTCTTATGTCATTAATATAAAACCATAAAATTCTAAAGGGTTCACAGACTTTCAAGTACCATTGTATATGCCTTCACAGGCAACTGCAGCCACTTCAGGGCTGACTTGCCCAGGAGCACACACATAAGTCCTGGCAAGCCAGCTTGCATTATCTCTCTGCCACCCTTACTGGTCAGAGGCGGTGTCAAGAACATGTCACTTTAAACACAGATGGCCAAATGTTTGTGGACACTACTTCTATTTAGTATTTCTTCGTTATTTCAGCCTTCATAATATGAAGCATATCAACATAAAATTTCCATCGACAAACATTGGCAGTAGAATGGATTGCACTGAACACCTATCTGTCTCTCAATATGACACGTTCATAAGTTTCCACCTCACCAGCATGTCAGTTCAACAGTTTTTTACTCTGCTCTCCTAAAACTCAAGACCATGAAGACCTGGTTTGCCAACCTTGCTGGAGAATTGGGCTCGCTTGCATCATCCACCTTGGAGATGAACTGGAATACTAACTGTGAACCAGAGTTTATTGTTCAACAATCAGTGCCTGACCTCCAATATTAAAAATATAGTGGAAAGCCTTCTTAGAAGAGGGAATGCAATGCAGTAGCAGAGGGGAGCAAACTCTGTACTGATATACATGTTTCTGGGTATTATTTATGGGTGGCCACAAACATTAAGGGTGAAGAATGTATATTAAAAATCATAATAAGAAAAATATATAAATATTTATGAATCAGTAAGTTGGAAATATTCTCCTGCTATAACAGGAGTCACTGTCAAATTGTCACCATCATTTCCCAGTCTTTCAGCTATATTCAGCCAGGTATTTTCTTTAATATCCATGTTTTTATAGTCAGCATGTTGCTTGTCATATAAGCTCTTGTGCTCTGCTACTAGCAGGAGGAGCTGTTCTGCCTGACAACCGAGCTCTGATTGGTTAGCCTGATTTTAATAACGCAGAAATTAGAACAGGCTCTGATTTTAAATTTTATGCAGCGTCACAATCCATCAGTTTCAGACTCGGTGTGAAGGACGGCATTAATACACGTGTGTTCATTTTCAAAACTTGACATGCAATTTTTTTTTCATCCATAAACCTACAGTAAGTAGAGTGCAAAATGTGATTGGGACACAGCCCTTTGTTTAACTCTAGCAAGCTGCTACTAACTACTGCTAGTTAGTCTATCTAAAATGACCCATTATGAGCCAGTATGAGTGTATGTGTGTGTTTGGGCATGTTGCCCACAATAATTGGGACACTGTGTAGTGTGGATTTCCATCTTGCATTTAGCCTAGGACATTGATCAGATTAGAAAGCTTTATTTTTGAGGTTCAATCACAAATAACATCACAGGTAAACCATTAATACATAGCCTTATATGATTTACGTACAGGGAATTCTACATACAGTACTGTGCTAATGACTTTGGCTGAAATATCTGTTTCTTTTTTAGAATAATACCAGAAAATACAGGGAATTTGTATGCTGTATTAAAATAATAAATAAATTTGGCAGCCAAGAAACCACTTTTTTCATAAGGCTAAGATATCCTAAAGCTCACAACGACTGGAATGAATATTAGGGAAAAAGTGGACGAATTCTTTGGGTCCAATAGCTGACAGTATGTTATATGTGGTCATCACACCACTGGTAAAACAACAAATCTAATGGTGGCCTAAGACTTTTGCACACTACTCTATATACTAATATCTTCATCACTTCTTAAACACAAGCTTTATGGTAAAGAGCAGTGCCTGAAGGATGCATATTCATAGCAACTGGAATTATGACAGTACATTCATACATATGCATGTAGAACAATGCACTCGTGGCCTGAGTAGATTATAATGTACTGGAATCGGGATGTCCAGCTGATTAAGGCCTTATCAGGATATTGATTAGACTGACAGCACGCTGACATTTTCTATGGATCAGGTGTTTTCATAGGGTTTCTCCATATTGCTGCAGTCTATCAAGTCCACTCAGGATGCACAGATACATTTATCAGGTTCACACAACTGCAGGCCGCGTTCAGGGGAAAGTGAAGGTTTAATTAAGTGTGGCAGCTCCTCAATAACATCAGAACGGGCTCTTATGCGGACCGATGTGAACACCAAGACAGCCTTTGAGCTTAGGATGGGATGATTGTGCGCACGCATGCAAATGCATAGTCAAATCTATGGGAACGTACCGTATGAGCTGGGAGTTGCTGCTAGCCACGGTACTGACAGGACCTATCAGATGGATTGCTCTCCATGGTCCTGACTACACAGTGAGCCCGGAGCTTTCCATGGCACTGAACTGGGAGTTGCCTGTTATCTCTAATCAATAGCATGCACTTTTAGCCAATTCCTGTAAACTCCTCTGAGGTTTGATCTGAGTCACTAATAAAGACTGCCCAGTCAAATTCATGTGCCTAGAAATAGATATGTATACCAGTGAAGTTTACAGGCATGCAGCAATGTGTGACCCTTGAAGGAAATTAGCCATGACTCACTCAAAGCGAGCTCTATATGTTAAAAAATGCTGCCAACTTGATGACAAGTGCGTAGTGATAGCAGCACTGTGGAAGATCAGTGACAAAATTTGGTAAACCGTCAGACCTTTAGAATGAGTAACTCTCATGAACCACAGAGAGAAAGTGTCTTCCCCAACTAAAAAGTAGATGCACTATATAGACAAACATTTGTGGACAACAAAATGATATCCAAAACATGGATATTAGTATAGAGTTTGTCCCCTACCTTTGCTGCTACAACAGACTCAATTGTTCTAATAGCCTTTCCACTAGATTTTGGAACATGACTGCGAGGTTGGCTTCTGATCTTAGACAATAGGCCCTGACTCACTTTTGGCACTCCAGTGCATTTTCAAGGTGCCTGACAGAGTTCTAGGTTTTGTGCAAGCCAGCCTATTTCTCAATCAAAGCTGGCAAAGCAATTCTCTATGGACTTAGTTTAAGGACAGCAGGGCAGAAAGTTGATGTACTGACTTGCTGGAACTGGAAACTTATAAATGTGCCATACTGATAGTCAATTGGGAATTCAGTACAACCCATTCTACTGCCAATGCTTGTCTGGAGAATCCAGGAATGTCTGCTTAATATTATGAATGTGTTACAAGGGAGTGTTGTTGAAATAGTGGAGCTCAATAAGTAGAAGGGGTGTCCACAAACTTTTGTCTATATAGTGTATAATCAGTTAAGGGAAGTGGAACAACAGATATGAGTAAATGTTTAAAACCACTTCATCTATACTGTACATGATAAACATTTGTATTTAAAGAATTTAGCCAAAATCTTTATCCAATGCAACTTTTAACTGAGCTTAACTGAATCGTGAATCATGAATTATGAATCGAGTTTGCCTGAAACTAGTCACATGGTTGGACTCATACAAGTTTAAGCAAGTGCATCGAGTACCGAGTAAACAATGAGAACCAAGACAAAGTTTACTAGTCAAAATGTTTTGAGAAGCATATTCGATGAGTTCCAAGGTATGACTGTACATTTATTCATTTAGAAGACACCCCTATCCACAGCAACTTACAAGTGATACAACCTTACAATCCAAGCAAATGGAAGTTAAAGGCTTTGCTTGCCAAAGGTGGGATTTGAACTCTTGACCTCCTGATCTGTAGACCAGTAGTTTAACAACTATGCCACCACAGTCCCATCAAATTAGTAGCCCAGGTGTTTGTCCAGTTTCTTCTTAAATGCTCTTTTGGTGGTTCCCATGTGTATGTTCACTCCCCTGCACCTAATTCAAAATGTAGCATCATGTCTGGTTTTCATTTTGTCAACGTTCTCTTTAGTCATGCAACTGCTAAATTCCCTTCTCTGACACCCTGTAGCTGCTACAACAGATTTAAAAAGCTGATGCTTGCCTAAAAAGGTCAAACTGGACCAACCGCTTCATACCTAAAGACTTTAATCAAACCCCACTCTGCACTTCGTACTCTTAGGGGCTCCAGCATGGCTCAACTGGAGGCACCACTCAGGAAAACAGCCATCAAAACTCTGCTTTGTACTAGAACCCAAGTGGTGGAACGAACTTCCATTGGATGTCAGTGTGATGATGCCAGTGGCCAGGACACATCACCACAACTGTCCACAACATTGTAAAGGACTAATAAAGATCTATACTTAGCTTGATTGGAGACAAAGAGTGGCACAGAAGTCTTTGTCCTTATATAGGGGCTGGATGATGTCACTGCTACCCTTGAGATTGGGAGCAAAGACAGACTAAATCCTGCAGGGAGAAAGAAAGTGTGCATAAGAGTGAAATGTTAATGTGAATGTACTTACAAATGGAAATGGCCATGCAAAGATCGCTGATGCTGTGTGTATTTGTTGGGTCAATGCTAAGATGTTGATCTATTGCCAAACTTGCACTCTGCGTTGTAATGTTCCATAATTAGGGTGGGGTTTAGAGTATAAATCCTAGGGGTTACTTGAGGGAGTGAAGAAAGCCACAGTGTGTAGTCAGTCTTGTGTCTGCCAGACTTGTTTACATGTATTAAGACTGGACTTTAGCCGTAGAACACAAATGACTGCTGGATATTAGCTGCAGAGCTAATGGGGTCACCTGTTGAATCAGCATTGCTGTAAACTTCCGACACTCCTGCAAATATGTGAATTGCTTTTTCTTTCATTCCTTTTCTTATCCGCTAAATCCTACTCAGGGTCGTGTTAAAGCCGGTGCTTAGCCAGCACACTGGGCACAAGGCAGGAACAACCCTAGACAGGGCATCAATCGATGACAGGGCACACACACTCACACACTAAGAGTCCAGGGTTGGGATCTCTGAGCTGTGAGTCGACAGAGCTAACCACTGCACCACCGTGCCACCTCATTGAATCCTTAACACTAAATAAATGGCTGAAGGCACTTGAACTTTCTCGGACGTGTGTGCAACGTTGCTTAAAGGGAAACCCAAAGCTTCATTCCTGCTCAAAGCCTCACACTACTGGTAACATCGTGTCCCGCCACACCTGCCGATGACAGTGCCCCATAACAGTCAGAACAAGTGATACTCCTGTTGTCTTCAAACAGCAACTGAAGACTCACCTTTTCATTCATTCATTCATTATCTTATCTGCTTAATCCTAGTCACGGTCGCGGGGAAGCCGGTGCCTAGCCGGTGGGACTGGGCGCAAGGCAGGAACAACCCTAGACAGCATACCAATCCATCGTATTGTACATACACACACACTCATACACTAAGGTCACTTTAGAAACACCAATTAACCTAACACACATGTCTATGGAATGTGGGAAGAAACTGGAGTAAACCCACACAAACAAGCAAACTCCACACAGGCGGAGTCCATGGTCAGGATCAAACACATTAAACAATTTGTCCATTTATTGTGCTTCTCCTTCAGAATTACTGTATTTGTGTTGTAAGCTGCATAAACTTACTCCAGTGTTTTAGCTGAATGGTGTTGTTGGGCTGTATTCTGTTTGTGCTAGCATGAGGTTATCGTCTACTAAGTAGAATACAAAGCACTTCTGTAAATAATGTAAATGTAGTCCAGAGCCTTACCCACTTAACAAAGACCGTGGCCAGAGGAATGAGGAGTGACCTCTGTAAGGAGAAATGGAGTGAAGGATGGAAGAACGTGAAAGCCACCAGTCACCAGACGGGGTGGAAAACGTGCAGTGAAGGCCTTGAGCTTGAGCTACCTATATGGAAAATCCCTATTCGATAATCCAGGGGCATTTCTAGACTACCTGTCATACTGGGGCACACACAGAATTTAGAGGGGCTCAGCTTTCCAATCAGTCATAGTGCGCATTCTGTGCGTTGTGTAGATAAGAATATTTTGTGCCCCCCTACTGCTTCCGTCATCAGCTCCAGCCCCACCATACCCAGGCCACTTAATGCCGATGTGCATACTTCACATTTTATTCGAACTTTGACCATGACTTTAGTTTCGCTCTTAGATTTATCATCTACGCCGCCCAAGGAGGTTGGGTCCCTTTTTGAATCTTGGTCCTCCCAAGGTTTCTTCCTATAACACTCAGGGAGTTTTTCCTTGCCACTGTCGCCCTAAGCTTGCTCAATTTGGGATTGGACGTAATTACTAGGAGATAATCTAAACTTGTAAAGTTGCTTTGAGACAATGCTCCATTGTAAAAAGCGCTATATAAATAGATCTGACTTGACTTGACTTGTCTACTCTGGCATACATACACATTATTTGCTTCCAAAATCCACTGGAATTTATGCTAAACATTGTAATTCATACAAAACTGCAACTTCTTATTGAACAGAACAAAATAAAGTACCATGGATGAGAAAAAAAAGAACAAGTTAGCAATAAAGAAGTTTATAGCTATGAGCTATCATTACCTTGCCTGTAACCGTGCAACGTGGCTGACTTTTCTTTTAAATATTTGCGGATGGCTGTTACTCTATAAGACAAACTGAACGAAACTGGCTCTGACTGAAAGCGTTAGCTGCTCTTGCTTCTGGAAGGATGCTGGGGCATTATGGAAAGATATAGTGCCTGTAATTCTGCTCAGCAACCCAGGATAAAATTGACTTTTACCCCTGTGATTTTAGTGGGGCACAGCACCATTGTAGTGGATCACGTGCCCTAATAAAGTGGATCTGATGATGCCCCTGATAAGCCACATATGGTGGCCGAAGTGGCTCAAGTCTACGTACAGCTATTCATCACAGTAAACAGATGGTGTATGGTCATAGATGCGAACATGCATATGTAGCTCATAATGCCTCATTAAATCAAGCTCATAAAGCAGAGGTGACGGGCAGCTCGTGCCCTCGTATCATTAGGGATTAAGCCCTGATTACCGGAGTGAGTTTCTAAGAAGGCCACTTTGAGAAGGAAAGAAACGTTGCACGCATGCAGACATTTCGCCATTTGGCCCCGCTGTCCTGCTTTAGCTGCTGTAAAAATGTGCCGAGGCCTTCTGCATCAGCGCTCGCAGCGTTGCCTAGCAACTGGCCGGCACAGAGATCTCTGCAGAAAGCCTCATCTTCTGTTCAAAGGGGGGAAAACGCATTCTTGTCTTGTTTGTTGCGTGTGCGATCCGAAACGAATGCAAATCCACACAACATGTTGAACACGCGTCCATAACGCGTGCTTGTGCGCACAACTTTGGATGCGCCACAAGGTTGGATTGTGGATATTTCTCAGCATAGGTGTGTGTGTGTGTGTGTGTGTGTGTGTGTGTGTGTGTGTGTGTGTGTGTGTGTGTGTGTGTGTGTGTGTGTGTGTGTGTGTGGTTGTAGTTGTGTTGAAATATGTGGCCGATGTGAAGCGGGATACACCCGGCGCATTTTAATGGGTTGCAGAGTGAACCGAGCAGAGCGCACACACACATCATTTCCCAGCCATAGCGCGAGCGCTGCCTTTCTTCT
The DNA here is from genome assembly GCA_025084515.1 of Ancistrus triradiatus. Taxonomy (NCBI): domain Eukaryota; kingdom Metazoa; phylum Chordata; class Actinopteri; order Siluriformes; family Loricariidae; genus Ancistrus; species Ancistrus triradiatus. Next base: position 66,020 of record JAJAGP010002141.1, on the reverse strand, counting down.
TTGGGTCGCTCTTTTTTTGTTCTAACAAATCTTCTCACTGGTTGCGCCGACCACTCCGATTATTCGCTGGAACCTCAACATGTAAGCCGGGATTTTGTTTTCCGGTCCTAATTTCCCATTCTCTCTCTCTCTCTCTCTCTCTCTCTCTCTCTCTCTCTCTCTCTCCCTCTCTCTCTCCATGTCGGCTCGTGGAGGCGTTCTTGAAGCTGAAGTGTGTCATCGTTCGGCCGCCGTTTCTCTCCCAACATCCAACATGCTGGGCTCCTCGACACACGCATAAGCCACTGAGGCTCGGAGGTCGCTCCGCTTTTCCAGCAGGACACCAACCTGGACATTTCCACGCCTTTTTGTATGCTGATCCCCCCTACACACACTGCATGCTTTTTACGGGATTACCAAGTGCGTGTGTTTTTTTCTAACTTCATAAAAGGGGTGAGCAGACAAGGACTGACGTCTGATTTTTAAGGTGCGTTTTTCAGCAGTAAGCGCAAACCTCAACCATTAAGAGGGGGGTTCGTTTTTTTTATCCTCCTGCAACCTTTACAGCTGAGGGAAGAAAAAAATCCTTAAAACAAGATATCGTGGAGCGAACCCCCCCTCGCCCCCCCCTTCCCCAGCACTGGAACCATGGCTCCTCTGCAGCTTCGGACCGGGAATTAACTGCGAGTCCAACAAGAAGACGTGGCTTTTCTTCTTTCGTTTTTTTTCTTTTCTCTTTTCTTTTTGTTTTTTGAGCCCCCCCAGGAAGACTTTTTGTACTTTTTTGAGAAATCACATGTAAGCAAGATGTGTGAGGTGCTCTTGGTCGAGCGGTTCTGTGACCTGTTTGGATTTCCATAGCCCAGGAAAACAGCTTGGGACCGTTTAGGCTTTAAACGCATCTTTCTGATGGTTTTCTGCAGGGGCACCACACACATGTGTGGGATTTGATTTGAGCTCTTTATTTCCCCCCCTGATATTTTTTCCCAGTCCCGTTTCCTCTGTTGGATTCTTTTTTTTTTATTGCCATCGTTTTGGATCACAGGCGGTTGGATTACCGAAGGTGTACAAAACGGATTTGTGGAAATGTTGGGTCTTCACCAAGAAAAAATATGTGGAATTTTCTCTGCTCTGACGGTGCTGTCGTCTGTCTGCTTTGTACAATGGTAAGAAAACTAACGGATGAGCCGCGTTTGAATGTTCAGGTCGCTTTCTGGCGTTTGAACATCACTGATAGGGGCCACACAGTAACCAATGTTTGTCCGTCCAGTGGCATAAACACTTGAGGTGCACGTCCGTTGTGTGTGTGTGTGTGCGTGTGTGCGCGCGCGCGCTTGCCTGTTGGTGTGTGAGATGTGAGAAACCTGAGCTGGTCAACCTCCACACGCATTCATTAGAGATAATATCTCGTCATATTTTATTCAGTTCGAAGCCCACGCATCTACACAGGGTGCTCCACATAGACATATGTGTGCTCGGCCTAGAGCGACGTTACCATTGAGGCTGGAGCGCTCCAGGCTCCAACGTGAACGTTCATAAGATTTCCATCAAAAGATCTAGGGCTTTGACGCAGTCGTCAAGTTAGCCTAACGAATACAGAAAGATTTGATCAAATACTGCCTCTGTCCACCACCACCTTACCGTACTAACACCACCATTTCCTTCTGTTCTTCTCAATGGAAAGTAAAAACGCAGAGCCTGTCAAACATCTCGACAAGACGGGCCTGTTTTTGCCTTTTCTTTTCTTTTTTCAAATGTTGCTTCTTTGCTCTATCGGGGCCACCTGTGAGCGCACATGATAAGCTGTCCAATGACGGCGGGTCAACCATACTTAGGCGCTCATCATTAGCCTTAATATGTCAGAAGAAAAGGCGGTGCTAACAAGTGGGCCATGGCTTCATCACTGCAATCGATCGGTGCACATCAAAACCAGAACATCTCCGCATCACCAAACTGGGTTTCTGATGTTTTGACATTTGTTCTTGTTCCTCTATTACAACTAGGTTGCCAGATCAACTGGCTTCCACTGAAATCAGTGCCAACAATGAGGCATTTTCAACACATCCTGCTTGATAAAGCAAACTTGTTCCAATGGTGGGCCTGATTATATTTTTCGGTTCATTTCCAGATCAGCTTTATGTTTCATAGGCCTTACTCCTTCTGAGTTTAAATCTGATGTGTTTACAGCAAATCGAGCAGGTTGAAAACCGGATTGGGCTGGAAATAGGCAAGCCAATCCGGCAACCCTGAGTCTCGTCAGAGGCAATGCATTATGAATCAGACCATGCTGTAACCAAGTGAAAATTAAGTACCATTCCATTGCTATTTTTGAAATTCTGTTTAAAATACTTCACCCACTACAGAAATGCACCCTTGTTTTAGTCTATTGTTCTTGTTGTATGATAGAACTGCAGATCAAAGTGTGTTATACAAAGCACTCAAGGTGTGCGAATGACATTTAATACAGAAAATGTGATTTTTAAATAGCATGAATGTGCTTTAATTATTATCCTATTACAGCATATAGTACCGTGTGTTCATATTGTGCAAATATATTGCTACTTTATGTTAATGAAATGTACACTGAGGTAAAAGTGGTGTCCAACTGAGCAATAACTATGCTCAGTGAAGTCATCCTGCTGTATAAAGAAACCTTATACCGGTTCTCTAGATCGACCTCAATATTTGTTGTTATGTAAGAATAATTGGGCTCGATCAAGAAGTTCTTCCATTTGTCAAGGGCTACAGGTTAATAATCTCATCATGTAATTATTCTTATTAATCAAGGGATTTTAACTCTACCCACAGTGCCTCCGCTGGAACTGGAATATCTGTGGCCAAGACAACAGTGGACAAACTGCTGAGGGGGTATGACATCCGTCTCAGGCCGGATTTTGGAGGTATGACTAACTTCTTCCTTCCACCTCGTTTAGCACCTTCATCTGCCATTGATTAAGTACCAAGTTCCTCTGGGAATGCTTTCAAAATACTTAAAATTCTGGTGCCATAACCAGTACAGCTTCCACTGTGTAATTTGTACATTCTGTCAATCTGAAGCTGAGTCACAGATTACAGTACTACAAAACCTCAAGCGCAGTGCTAGAAGGATGTAAACATGAATTAAATGGCAAATAGACTAGATCAAGACTGTCAGGATCTTCTAAAAGCACTATTCTCAGCATGGGGTGTCACCAGCTTCTGATGTGGCCAAGAACAAAAGCCTTATTCCTTCATTCGCCCAGTTGAACATACGGACACCCTTAGCCCTTGCCTTTGCTTTAGAAAAAAACAGTAGTAGGGCTTCCAAAGGCTGCACACACTGTTTTCAGCTGCTCATGATTCATATTTCTGCACACATTCACATTTTTAAAGGACCCCAGGGAAGCTTCTTCATCCACAAAACACTACAATTTTGCTTCACCCACAGAAATGCATTGTTTGAAGGACGATGTGTCCAACCATTCATCACAGGTCTCGGTTTTGTCCCCTGACATTGCAAAGAGGCTGTAAATTTGCTACTGGAGGTACTTTTTCATTTCCACCATTCACCTCACCCTCAGCAATTTAGCTTGTATTTCAACAAAGAAGCATACCTTGGCTGTAAAGTGCAAATTATGCAGCAGTACCAAACTCCCTAGAGTTCTGAGCTAACCAATTATATATTTGGCTATCAACTGGGCTATCCATCAGTAAATCGCTTTTATGTCTGTCCGCTCCACATCCATCCATCTATCCACACTTCCATCTATCATCTATACCTCCTATTCATTACTCACGTATACGGCTAGTGAAAAATATAACTGTGGGTCTATCTGTCAGTGATATACTCAACCTGATCCACTTTCTTTATCTTTCATCGTATGGTCACTCTTGCTGATCCTATGTGGAATCCTTTACCAAACTGTCCCTCTGCAGCAAGATTGCAAAGCATCGCTTAATTAATGCATTTACTTCAGTGGCGATTTCATAAGTTGATGCGTGTGTTGTTAGAAAGGCAGCAGAATAAGGCACATCCCCCCCTGATTCCATCGACGATCTGCTCATAACCACTGACCACCCTGCACGAGAGCAGACCTGCATTTTTAAAGCAGACACAAATTGTGGCTAAGCCATTCAGGACAAGGCTGAAAATGGAATAGAAATGGGAGGGTGTATGAAAGAGGAAATCAGGCTGCTTTGAAAGCACTCAAGCTCTTCGTTAGGTTAGGAGGAGTATAGCTGCAGGGTCCTGGTAATGTGTGTATGACCCCGTTTTGTGTCGCACATACATGTCATACGTGCATGTAGACTCTGGTTATGGCATTTGATTCATTTCCATGAGAAATGCTGAGGTTGTACCTTATTTTGGCATGAGATCTCTACTCCAGGTACCAACCATGTGCTTTATTCAACATTTCAGCCTACTTGTACTGTGCTGAACAAATGTCACTGTCGTTTTTGGATTCATTTGCATCACTGGACAGTTTTGGCAGTATATACAAACCATTGCTTCATTGTGGCATTTCTTTAATAGAAGTAAAAAGACCTCTATTAACCCCATACCCCCATGGTGGCAGCCTTTTTTTCTCTCCAACCATTACTGATCTACTTTACTGTATTTAAAGCAGTTCTACATCAATGACGTCAGTATCATTATCGTTAGCCCAGAGATAATCTGTATCGTTTATGTTACAGATGTCCATCTGATTGGTTTTCTAACTTGATATTTAAAGTTAAATCTTCAATTTTTTTTCCAGAAAATAATGCAGATCTTGGAAATTAGAGACTAAATGAGCCACTTGTGCTATAATTTGTCTTTGGGGTTTGTAAAGTGCTAGAGCATTCCATGTGTGCACTATGATGGCAGACCCAATTAAAAAAGGCAGGGGGATTCTAGTATGAACATATTCTGTTCCTCAGATTCGAAAATGTGTGCCTTCCAAATCATTTGAAAATATAAATCCCATTATGTGCTACAGTTGTAGTTGCAGCATGCTATCAGAGACTAGGCCAGGGACTTTAGTTAGTGTCAGTAAGACTAAACACTATTTTTATTGGATGGAAAAGACTGGATGGTGTAACCATGACATATTGCTATTTTGGTTAAGCTTAAGCCATTTTTTGCGGAGTTGCTATTTTTGTGATGAGAAATTAAAGCATCTGCTGTGACGTGGACGAGGTAGTAGATCAGGGGTGTGGCACTAAAAATTCACTCGTGCCTATATAAGCACCTGCCAAAAACAGTGGCTTACAATTCCTTTCCTATGTCACAGTTTTGTGAATGTACACACTGCATATCACAGCATTAGATGAACTTTGTTTTATCAGCGTGGCTCTCGACCTTCTGTCAGTGTGGTTCTGGAGTATGTAGAAAACCAGCAGACAGAACTGGTCTGGCACCCGCTGATTTATTTGCCGTACCATATCGTGTATAAGCCCCGACTCAGCTGGTGCTGTTGCAAATGATGATTTACATGTGTTTGGAATCACCTCTGTTTGTGGTTGCACAGCCATTCTTACTTCACACTTAAACCTTACTTTCAGCACAGGCTAAAGACAGCCAGGCTTTGTCATTATGAATAAAATATTTTATAAATGGAGTGCACTGACTGACAGGAGTAACTTATTGCAGGTCTGTGTCTGTAATTAGTACCCTGAGTATTAGTGTGGTGTAACTGAGTTGTTAAGGTACTGGACATTGTTTAGAAGGTTGTGAGTAAAAATACTACCTCCAGCATCTGCTCAGCCCAATTGTAAGTTGCTCTGGATGCTATAAATGGCTTAAATGTCATTGTGGAGAATGTGTATGATAAATGATAGCATCAACACGTTTATATTATTAAAGCTGATATGAGAATTGTAAGCAGTGGTTGCAATCATGGACATCCTATTCTAAATAATAATAATAATTATTATAATAACTAATCACCCATTGTCTCTAAAAGTAGGCACACATCTAAAAGGAAATATGTGTGGAATTTTATATCCAAAAATGTAATTATACTTGAACAGAATTTTACTAATAAAGTATTAATAAAATCTAGTAGTGTCATTAAATTAGCAGCTGAGCTTATTATGAGTCTAGGGATATTGGTGTTATTATCAAACTGACTTTACTGGATCAAGCAAAACACAGAGGTCTGGAAAATCTGAAATGGCAAACTGACTGACCTCTTCACTCTCTATTCAGTAGTGTACAGTACAAAAGTGCAAAGGTTGTTTTTCAGCAATGGAATAATGGCCATACATAATTATTTCTCAGACTCTTAATTAGAATATAACCACAACGTACAGGAAATTTGTATACAGTATTTAATAAACTGCAAATAAATCAGAAAAAACAGCTTCTGTAGGCTACAATGGGAAGTACTTAGTGTGACCTCCCCTTAAACTTGATCAATAGCAAGATCCGGCAGCTTCACCTGAATACCAAGTTCACCCTTACATTTACATTTACAGCATTTAGCAGACGCCATTATCCAGAGCGACGTACAGTCTTACAATCCAAGCAACTGTGGGTTAAGGGTCTTGCTCAAGGACCCAACAGTGGCAGCTTGGCAGAGGTGGGATTTGAACCCTGGACCTTCTAGTCCAGAGTCCAGTACCTTATCCGCTAGGCTACCTTGATCAGGGATGATCAGGAATGGTCTTTTTGTAAGGGTAGTAGGCAAGAAACCACTTTTTGGAAGAGGAAGAGTGTGAAAAGGCTAAAATGTGCTAAAGCTCACAAAAAGGCCCACTTTCATATGAGGTATTATAATCCGATACATATCTGACATAACAATGTGACTCTGAACAGCCAGATCGGAATTCATGTGAATTTTACGACATTCCAACTTGGCATTCGATATAAATGCACACTGAGCAGAAGGGAACAGGGACGACGGCAGAGAGGGAGGCTGGATTTTCAGTTTCCATTTTCAGTGGCTGGATAGCAAAGTAACCCTCATAAATATTTGGGGTGGTGTCTGTGCAAACAAAATTAGAAGGCAGCACAATTGAGGAAATATCTAACTAAATGGCCGAACACAGCCACAGGACATCGTGGGTACAAAGTGAAAGGAAAATAAAAAGCTTAAAAAGCATAGTTGAAACCAAGGACGCAAACTAAAGAAGTGGCCATGGCCAGATAACGTGCCCTTTTTAACATGACCATTAAAGAAGTGACTTTTACTGTTGACTCCATTTTGATTGTTCACCTCTGAACGAGCAGGTCAAGTGAAGCAATTCTCTTTTGCTTACGTGCCTCAGTTTAGGAATGTGAACTGTTCAGACAAATGTCGGATATAGGTTGCATTAAAAAGATAGTGTGAAGAGCCTAAAATAATTGGATTTGGTGAGAAAATTGGATTTGGTCTCCAGTTTGCCTGCTGTGTGAACGTATCCTTATTTTTACCTTTACTTTAGTAGTGACATGAGAAGTCTGTCACAGTGCTGAACCTGCAAATGTAATCCTAGGAAAGCTTCACACTTTTAGGTTTAGAAAATCTGCTGCCACTGCTTGTTTGGTCCATCTTTGGAAATGTTTAGTATCTATCCCAAGAAAGCAATGATGGTTTTGACGAAATTCACACTCTTGACATAAAAGTGGTTATCCAGTACTCTGGAAGACATGGTGAAGAGATGACAGATGTGTTCCTCCCAGGACCTGGCATAGATCAAGATATCGTCAGTGTAGACAATCGTTCACTTATTAAGGCTCATTGAGAAATGAAGGCCTCAGATAAATTACTGGAAGATGAAAGGAACATTAACTAAGCCAGGTGCCTTTAACAGTTATTCATAGTGGCTGGGTGTGGTGGTAAATACAGTTTTGACTCATCTCCTTTGGTCTTAAGCCACCTCTGTGATTCCCATTTATTTAAATAACTGAAGTACATGGAATGTCTCACAAAATTCTTCCATGGTTTTATAGTCAGAAAGTGAAAGAGTACAGGCTATGCAATGTGGTGGAGTAACTCTAGGAATCAAGTGAATGGGACAATTCCTGAAATGGTGGGGGTGACTCAAAGGCTTTGACTTTGCTAAGTACTTCAGACAAGTCTTGGTACTCAGGGGGAATAATAGTATTTTGTTCCAATTTGGGACTTAATGTCTGTACCTCACAAGGTAATGCAAGACACTCAAAGAACAAGGTTTTCCCCAAGAAACTAGTTCACCAGGGAGCTCAGGGTTTTGTTTTTCCAACCATGGGAGATTTCCGACTATGGGTGAGTTTGGTGGAATGGTATATTGTTTTTATTATTGAACACAGCTATGTGAACATATATGGGAGCACTGCATGCTCAAATCTATTGATCCCGGTGGTCATAGTCCATCTAGCTACATAGAATTACATGAATTTACATGCATTTAATAATTCAATAACTGCAGACAATCAGATTTTGTCAGCAGTGTGCTCAAAGAGTGTACATGCACTTGAATAATCAGATAATGGGAAACCCCTGTGTTTACATGACTCAGGGAGTAATCCGATGTCTACTTTGCAAGCAGCCAATAATCTTACAGAAATATGTGACAAACTTCAAAATTCAATATTAAATAATCCAATTATTTATTTTCAAGCATATACTGTGTATACGTGAGTCTCCACAATGGCCATTTCGCTGCATATAATTCTAATAATAATAATAGTAATAATAATAATACGTTTAATTTATATAGCGCCTTTCACAGAACCCAAGGAAGCTTAACAACAACACCTCGCGTTTAATTCCAGGGTTGCCGAATCCAGTTAGAAAAAATAACAGCTAAAGTCGATGGAAAAAGAGAACAAATAAAGCTAAGCCTTTAAAATACGTGGACCTGGCAACAGTGGGGAAGGCTTGAGCACATACGGAGACAGAAAACACTGATTATAATCAGGTAACTGGTATACCTGCTAAGAGTAATCTGAGTACTGGAATAAAATCCAGTTTTCTTAATCTGATTTCTAGATTGGAGTATGCTGTATACATGATTACTTTAACAATCAAATAATTGCAGAAAATCTGATTTTGTCAGTAATCCGGTCAACGAGTATACATTCACTTGAGTAATCAGATAATGAGAAACCTCCATGTTTACATGACTTTATATGGCAGTAATCGGATTTCTACTTTGCAACCAACCAATAATCTCACAGAAATATGTGACATAAACTTTGAAATATAATGTTAAATAATGAAAGTAGGCGTTTTCTCTAATATATACTGTGTTTCAGAGTCTCCATAAAGTATTCCATAGCCGTTTTTCTACCTTTACTTCTGTAGTGCATTTAATTCCGCGGTTGCCAGATCCCACGAGAAAAACACTTCACAGTCAATGAAAAAAGAGGCCATATAAAGCCAAGTCTTTAGAGTAGGCGGACCTGGCAACCGTATCGGATAGACTTGCGCAGATGCTTCATCTCAAATATTTCTAAAATGTCCATTTCACCACTCTCTTCACCTTTGTTTTTCTTCTTTTCATTTTTTGGCTGCAACCATTCAATATTCTCAGAAACTGGGAGATTATTATCATTACAGCAAGACAACAGGATATTGTCCAGTTTTGTGGTGAGCTGGATATACTGCAACATTTATATACTTTTTTCAAGAACCACTATCTTCAGCCAGGTTGAGGGAGGTCAAGGAATACACTGTTGCTGATGGTTTTCTCTGACAGCATTAAAGCCATGATTATTATGAATTCTGTCTAGTCTTTTAAGATTAGTATAACATTAGCAGAATTCAGAATTAAAATCAATATGATAACTAGCATGAATCTTATGATTCTTAGTATTGCAGTGCCCTCATACTTTTAATCATTTCTGGTTCTCCAAGAAAGCATATTGCTGGAAATTTCATTGAGAAAGTTCGAATTTAGCCTTTTTATGTAAATGAGCAACTCCGCTTAATGTTGCAACCGGGAGTTAAGCTTGGTCTTTTTCTCAGTCTTATACCATTTAACTGAATTAGTGTTGCTTCCGGTTTATGTATTTACCCTAGTTGCTTCTATTGCAATAAGAGGCAAAAGACACTAAATATTGTGATTTACTAAGGGCACAGGTGTGTAAAATTGTTTTGTGGTAGTCCACCTGAAACTAAAACTAGCCATGGTTATCAAACCCAATTTTAGCATGCAAAATCTTGGGTGCATAATATATTACTCCAAATTCTATGTGTGTAATACACATGTACTAGCTACACGTAAACCACTGAACTAAATATGGAAATTACTAATATTTATTTGGACTCTTAAGTCATATCTAAAATCGAAACATTCCCAGTGTTTTCCTTTAAGAAACACACAGAAGTCATTGTTGTGTTGATGAGATCTTTGTGAATTTCTGCAAAGGATGACCTAAATGTCCAGACACAGTCTATACATGTCTGGAGTCAAGCGGAACAGAATGTTTTGTTTCACTTCTGCACTTATTGATCAACAACCATCCACGAGATTGAAGACTGTAATTAGTTGCTAAATGCAGTTGAGGCGTGACATTTGTATCACTGAGGATTCTCAAGCAGTGGTTCCCAGACCTTTAACAGTCTGCTAGCTGAAATATTAAACTGACTCCTGAATATTGCACCTAGCTCTGTACCATACACACGAGTGTAGATTTAGCCATCATTCAAATGTAACACATACATTACCTTTCCAAAAAAGTAGTTTCTTGGCTGTTACCCTTCCAAAAAGACCATTCCTGATCAATGTTCTTTGGATTTTAGAATGGTCAACTTGGTGAAGCTGCCAGATGCTGCTATTGCTTAAGTCTAAGGAGAGGTCACGCTAAATACTTGGCACTGTAGCCTATATAAGTTGTTTTTTTCTGATTTTTCAGTTTTTAATACTGCATACAAATTTCCAGTATTTTCTGTTTTACTCTAATCAAGAGACTGAGAAATAATTATACATGGTCATTAGACCATGTATAAAACAATTTTATATCTTATCTAATGGTGGCCTAAGACTTTTGGACAGTAAAACCGATTACTAATGAGTCAAACCTATTAATTTCAAATCACACACATGCATAATAATGATTCAACACATGTTAATAAAAGGGATATGATGCATGTTAAGTCTATAATGTTATGTTTACAGGTGAGTTTTAGTCCTACATCAGAAGTCAAAAGTTTAGTTAGTCTGTAGCTTTCGTTCTAGTAAAGGTAGAGACGTTGTTGTTGTAAATGGCGTCAGTGCCTTGATTAGCACGGTTTGGCAAATTAAGTTACTGTGAAGAGAAAGAACACTGTTTATTTATTCACCCATTTTCTGAGCCTGGCTATGATTTGGATGGGCTTACTTAATATGCACATCAGCAGCATGTGGCCTAGATCGTGAGCACAAAAAGTATTCATACCAATATACACCTGTATTTTCTTACATGTTTACTCATCAGAATGTGTACCCCCATAGTCATTGTTGTTATCTAATTCTGTTTATCGTCAGGTAAACTAATTCTATTCAACTTTTCTTACATAGGAATACACATTTACATTTAACATTTATGTCATTTAGCAGACAGCCTTATCTTACAATTGATGCAGTCTTACAATCCAAGCAATTGTGGGTCCATGCTCAAGGATCCAGTAGTGGCAGCTTGGCAGAGGGGGATTTGAACCCTAGACCTTCTAGTCTATAGTCCAGTACCTTAATCGCTAGGTCACCACAATACACAGTCCTATCACAATATTATCACCACCCTTTGTTTCTGCATTCACTGTCCTACCAGATAGGATAACTTTGTAGTTCTGTAATTACAATATGTAGTTTATTTGTTTCTCTACATACTTTGTTAGTCCCCCCCTTAAAATGAACATCAGCCATGGCACTAAAAGAGTGGCTCTAAACAATGCTAACTGGTAGTGACTGAATACTTTACACCACAAAACTCTAAAGGAAGCAACAACATGAGCCAATGCAAAACAATATTCAACGATGGATACACCAAGGCGTTGCCCACTGAACTCATTGTTTCTTACAGAGTATCTACTACCTGTATCTATACAAATGCTACAGAATAAATTCTGTAACTGTTGACTAATAATTTATTGAATGTAAAAATAGCAATCTTGATGATCTTCACAGTCTTGCAGCGTTTGATAAAGTTCCAAAAGTTAAAGAACTGTGGGACTGTGGTGGCATAATGGTTAAGTCCCAGTGCTACCAAGCTGCCACTGTTGGGCCCTAGAACAAGGCCCTTAACTCTCAATTTCTTGGATTGAATGTTGTAAGATTGTATCAGTTGTAAGTTGCTCTGGGCAAGGGCATCTGTCAAATGCTATAAATGTAAACAAATTGAGACTGAGAATACTTATACTTTGATATATACTTCTTGTGTTCTATGTATACATCCTGGACATACTTTAGTTCTTTGTATACTTACCTCCCTGTCCATCCGGATTCACAATTAGACCTTCATGCCAACTCACGTCTTCAGCTTCAAGGAAGCTGGTACATCCCTCTCTGAGACCAAACCCTGTCTGCAGTTCCAATCCTTGATTCTTTGGTATTGGTGGAATGAGCTTCCAACTCCAACAGTCCAGTGTCTCTCTTAGTCCAGTATAAGTCTGAAGACTCTATAACTGATACTTAGGTTAATGCATTTTCTATCTTCTGCACTATTGTTGTACCTGCTCTTATGTCTTTTTGTTAGCTTTATCCTCAAACGCTTAGAATGTGTTATTATATGAGCCCTATCAAATGGAAAACTTGCTTGTTAGTCTCTGACTAGCACTTGTTTCTGGTCTGACTGGTAACGGCTACTTATAGATCATTGAGTACTTGCATCGTGGCACCTTCAGCTGTTTGCACATTTTGTAAGTCACTCTGGATTAGAGCGTCTGCCAAATGACTAAATGAAAATGCAAATGTTTCCTTGTGCCCTTGAGTTTCAAAGTATAGATCATGAATGGCTAAAATTCCTTTTTGCCTTAGTAAAGGTGGAGCCGTATATCCGTCATGATTGCTGCGGTCCAAATCTCAGAGCTTATATTAATAATGATTAATTTAGTGTTCTATATTCAAAAAGGGTTATGTAGCTGTCCTTATTGCATTCATTGTCATATGTGCTTTCATTGTGTAAATTTGTGTACCAAATAGATAGAGAAACCAAATAGCTGATTGTAACAATAGATAAACGTATTTTTGAGATCTGCTGCAGTCTTTGCACACTACTTGACATGCAAAACCATGGTTGTCAATAACTTTCAGTTGATCATAGTGTAGTACACACTGCACAATCGATTACTGATATAAGAGTAATATCGCTGATGTGATTTATCAGTTACAGAGAACCTGATCACAAATAACCAATTCTCAAAAATATTCATGATAACTTTATCATTGGCTGCTGAAGAAGAAGAACAATTGACTAGGGAGACCTGGGCAAAGTATATATCATTTCCCAGTGTCAGTGCATTACTCTAAAGTGAATATGGTGAAGGGAAGTAGTGATGTTGCTAATACTGATTGACCTGGACTTTATTTTAAAGCCCATACTCCATTGGTTGCACCAATTCACATATTATTGTGTATGCTAGAAGGGATTCAGCCAAGTATGTTGCCATTATTCATGTTTCATTTACATCTTCACTGAGATTTCCTGAATGTTGGACTCAATTGGAGAGCTCACACTACATTACAATCATGCTGAAAATTACTGATCAATACTAGTTAATTCATGATTGACACAGGCTATGTCAAGTCACTGATCACCCCAAAGTTTGACAATGACCAGAAAATTGGCCAAACGTAAGCACTGGGTGCAGATTTCATTTAGGTATGTAGAGAAAGAACTGATTTATTCTGTTTGAAGGGATTGTTGGTATTCAATAATGATAGAAAAAAGTTTAGATTGTGGGCTGATTGATTCTGTAAACTAGCATAGCCACCTCTCTAGTTTTGTTAGAGCAGTGCATGTCTGAATAAACAGAGTCAAGGAATGTTCACAGTTTGACCACATGTGATGAATTGCTGTTGCTCCTCCATAGATGCTTCCGACATGGCAAATAGCTAGTCATTAACCAGACTTTCTATAAAATTGATTTATTTTTACATGGCTTATCAGACATAAACGGCACTAAAGAAAGTATGCTGCAATAAACAAATGTTGCATTTTATTACATCTGTCTCAATCCCAAGCAGCAAGTTTTTCTCAGGTCACATGATATTCCTTCTGAATAAGAATCTTGTAGCGATTGTATCTTCTAAACCACTAAACTATAACATGAGATGTAACCTTGTAAAGAATTTAGCCTTGATGTAACCTTGTAAAGGGGCAATGTAATATTGTTACATTGGCCTGTGCTTCATTTGTTGTTTTGCCAGTAGCCATTTCTGAGGCTTTGTGTTCATCTTGGCTTTGCACTTATCTTTGCTGACTTTCCTATTTATACTGTAATTTATTGGCTTTGACTCCAGCCTCCCAACAAATAGCCCATGGATGTAGTGTGTTATCTGAAACTCAAAAACGAGTGAGAGAGAAACCTGGCTGAGCAGAATTCCAAACAACTGGGATCCTCTGTGCAATATTGATGCGATAAAGAGGACATGCATATGAATCACATACGGGACTCATAATGGAAACTGTAATTATGATTATGACCCACATGATTATCATTAGCATCATCATCTCAATCAAGACTCAAGGTTGACTTGATAGATAAGGCAGGCTTGGGCTTGCTGTTTGCCTTTTAACTGCAGCATTGACTCAAACCAGTTACTCCTCAGATCTTGAGTACTCAGGTGGTTCTAGAGTGGTGCATGAAAGTTTGTGAACCCTTTAGAATTTCCTATATTTCTGCATAAATATGACCTAAAACATTATCAGATTTTCACACAAGCCCTAAAAGTTGATAAAGAGAACCCAGTTAAACAAATGAGACAATTATACTTGGTCATTTATTTATTGAGGAAAATGATCCAATATTACATATTAGTGAGTGGCATAAGTATGTGAACCTTTGCTTTCAGTGTCTGGTGTGACCCCCCTGTGCAGCAATAACTGCAACTAAACATTTCCTGTCGCCGTTGATCAGTCCTGCACACCGGCTTGGAGGAATTTTAGCCCATTCCTCTGTACAGAACAGCTTCAACTCTGGGATGCTGGTGGGTTTTCTCACATTAACTGCTCGCTTCAGGTCCTTCCACAACATTTCGATTGGATTAAGGTCAGGACTTTGACTTGGCCATTCCAAAACATTAACTTTATTCTTCTTTAACCATTCTTTGGTAGAACGACTTCTGTGCTTAGGGCCGTTGTCTTGCTGCATGACCCACCTTCTCTTGAGATTCAGTTCATAGACAGATGTCCTGACATTTTCCTTTAGACGTGGCTTATAAGCCAGAATCTTGGTCACAGAGACACGACTCTTGTGTGCTTAGGGACCGTAATAAACACTCGTGCCTGCTGACAACACACCTGTCAGCTAAGATAATAAGTTCATAAGACACAAGACATCGTCTGACATTTTCCTTTAGAATTCTCTGATAATAGTGACAATAATTCAGAATTCATTGTTCATCAATGATGGCAAGAGGCCGTCCTGGCCCAGATGCAGGCAAGGCAAAACAGGCCCAAACCACGAATCAAACCACCACCACCACCACCACCACATGTTTCACAGATGGGATAAGGTTCTTATGCTGGACTGCAGTGTTTTCTTTTCTCCAAACATAACGCTTTTCTTTTAAACCAAAAAGTTCTATTTTGGTCTCATCCGTCCACAAAACATTCTTCCAATAGCCTTCTGGCTTGTCCACGTGATCTTTAGCAAACTGCAGACGAGCAGCAATGTTCTTTTAGGAGAGCAGTGGCTTTCTCCTTGCAACCCTGCCATGCACACCATTGTTGTTCAGTGTTCTTCTGATGGTGGACTCATGAACATTAACATTAGCCAATGTCAGAGAGGCCTTCAGTTGCTTAGAAGTTACCCTGGCGTCCTTTGTGACCTCGCCAACTATTACACATCTTGCTCTTGGAGTGATCTTTGTTGGTCGACCAATATTGGGGAGGGTAACAATGGTCTTGAATTTCCTCCAGTGGTACACAATCTCTCAGACTGTGGATTGGTGGAGTCTAAACTCTTTAGAGATGGTTTTGTAACCTTTTCCAGCCTGATGAGCATCACCAACTCTTTTTCTGAGGTTCTCAGAAATCTCTTTTGTTCCTGCCATGATATACTTCCGCAAAGATATGTTGTGAAGAGCAGGCTTTGATATATCCCTGTTCCCACTCACACCTGATTGTCATCCCATTGATTGAAAACACATGACTAATTTCACCTTTAAATTACTTGCTAATCCTAGAGGTTCACATACTTTTGCCACTCACTAATATGTAATATTGGATTCTTTTCCTCAATAAAGAAATGACCAATTATAATATTTTTGTCTCATTTGTTTAACTGGGTTTTCCTTACCTACTTTTACGACTTGTGTGAAAATTCTAAACTCTTCACAAACTTTCAAGCACCACTGGTTACTTTGAAGCTAGCCATATATATATATATATATATATATATATATATATATATATATATATATATATATAGGGCCACTTTAGCATAATCATTTAACTGAATGCCGGTCTTTGGACTGTGGGAAGAAACCAGAGTACCTGGAGAAACCCCACACAGATATGGGGAGGACATGCATATTCCACACAGAAAGGACACAGGCCACTCCACCTGGGATCAAACCCAGGACCTTCTTGCTGTGAAGTGATGGTGCTACCCACCGAGCTGCCTACTTACTTAAGTAATACTTCTACTTAGGTAAAAACCAACATTTGTAAAACGTAATTTTTCGTACTATACTCACATCTGTTAATTTTAGATGAGCAAGGGTAGCCTATGTCACTTTGAAATAAGCTAATAGGTCAATTTTCCTTTAACTCACAGACTAGACCTAGCTTATTTCATGAAAAATTGGGTGACATGCTGTCATCACTTATTTTCTCTTTCTTTTCTTCCTTTTCATTTTTGTAAGCCAAATTTTTTTTAAACCGGACGCTCCACTGGCACACTCAATTCACTCACTGCTAGCAAGTACCATTTGTGTCTGGTTTGAGGGCAGGACAGAACCATTTCAAATGAATATACATGTCAGTTCAGAGGCTCTATGGAGTTTTTGCCAAAAACTAGAAAAAAAAAAAAATACAACATTTTCCTAATACACTAATCATTTTTTAGGGTCATACTCAATCATAGACTCTTGTCCCGAAGCATTTCAGCTGAACCATTCAACATTTAGGACTTATTTTCATTCTCTTACAGTCTGTGAAATAGTTTTTACCTGCCATCAAGAAATCACTCATCCGGTTCAGCCCATGTAAATGAAGGTTAAGACACTGCAAGAAGAAGACACTGGATTAATTACGGCCTGGAGGATCTTATTTATGACTTCAATAATCAGGTCAGCCTCCAAGGACCATGATTTTATGAGATTGAGGTTTCTAATTTCTAGTCATCTTTCTAGTGGGAGCTATCATCCTCTGTTCTGGTTCCGCTTCAGCCGTACCATGTATTACCAGAGACTGTTTATGGTCTGCCTGTATGAAACACGTTGCACTTCTAATTAATGGAACGAAACAGGAAAGAAGTTGCCTGGATACACAACATGTCAGACCTGATGTCATGAATCACCAGGAATCAATATTGGATTTTTTTTTTTCTTTGTGGTGTTTCTTTGTTGCTTGTGTGTTCCTGAGAAACATGTGGTGTGAATTTTTGCCATGAGTAACTATTATACTGCAGTTGTATTTAGAATATGAGGATACTGTCACTGCAGACAGATTACAGTGTTGTATGTTCTCCAAGTAATAACTTCTCTCTCCCCGTCATGTTTGTTAGGGTGATTTAATGGCTGAAGAATGATTCAAAGCTACTGAATGGCATTAGTAACACAAGTTGCAAGATAATCACTCTTGTAGTGGCACCGCTGGGTTGTAAATTGTGATTAGTACAGTAACCCTTGCATACAATGGGTGCCGCCACAGCCAAAACCAGTGTGTGTTGCTGTGTTTAGATGCTGGTATGCTGGTCAGGCAGTAAGACCATGTGAGTTTGTTCCATCTTGGTACAGGTTTATTTATGATGTTTTATATTATTTTATTTCATTTTATTTAGCAGGCTGTTTTTGATTTGGACTTTATAAACACCATGTACACTAACTTACAAAAAAATTATTCACCCAGAGAGAAGTGTCAGATTGCTGTTTTCATTTGCTGTGGTATCAGAAACCTGGACTGCTATGAAATGGAACCGTATTGTCTTTAGCAATTGTGAGAACGGGGAACAGGTAGAAGAGAACTTGGAGAGGTGGAGGTATAATCTGGAAAGGAGAGGAATGAAAGTCAACTGTAGTAAGACAGAATACATGTGAGTATTCAGTCAGGCTACAGGGATCAGTGGTCACAAAGGTCCGGAGTTCAGGTACTTGGGATCAACTCTCCAAGGAAATGGGGAGTGTGGAAAGGAGGTGAAGAAGAGAGTACTGGCAGGATGGAGTAGGTGGAGAAGAGTGTCGGGAGTGCTGTGTGACAAAAGGGTCGCAGCAAAAGTGAAAGGAAAGATTTATAAGAGAGTAGTGAGACCAGCCTTGTTGTATGGGTTAGAGACAGTGGCACTGACAAAGAGACAGGAAGCAGAGCTGGAGGTGGCAGAACTTAAGATGTTGAGGTTCTCTTTAGGAGTGTCTAGGGTGGACAGGATTAGGAACGAGATCATCAGAGGGACAGCACAGGTTGGAAAATTGGGAGACAAAATTCGAGAGGGAAGACTGAGATGGTTTGGACATGTGCAGAGGAGGGATAGTGGATATATTGGTAGGAGGATGTTGGCGATGGAGCTGCCAGGGAAGAGACGGAGAGGAAGGCCAAAGAGGAGTTATTTGGTTGTGGTAGGTAAATGAAGATATGCAGGGAGTTGGGGTGAGAGTAGAGGACGTGGAGGACAGGGTGAGGTGGAAACGTTTAACTCGCTGTGGTGACCCCTGATAAAGGGAGAAACCGAAAGAAGAAGAAGAAGAAGATTGTTTTTAGCAATTAATCAAGGTTCTGTTTGCGATCCGACGATGGTCGGGATTGAGTATGAAGGCCTCGTGTTGAGCACTTCAATCAGATCAAACTGCTGGCCAAACTGCTGGTTCTAGGGAGCCATTGTATAGGACAGTCGGTCACTCCTAGTAGTGATACAGGGGACACTAACAGCTCAGTGATATGTGCAGGATAGCCTGCCGCTGTGTGTTGCCTCTCATTGCAGAGTTTCCATCCGATATGTTTCAGCTGGACCGTACTTGCCCACATACAGCTAAGGTTTCCCAGGAATGTCTCCTCTAGATTGGCCTGCCCGGTTGCCAGATATATTGCCAATCAAACCCTATCAGTGCTTATCTCATCTTGTAACAGGGTACTCCTTACAATGGTACAGCTTTCCCCAATATCTTTTCACTCTGATATTGTAATCACTTATTTATATCATCATTACATCCACACATAGTAAGTTTGTTAAGTTGTTGGGTTACGATTAGGCGTAAGGGTTAGCAAAGCAAGTAAAACATTAATGTCAACTATGTTTTAATGCTGTGTTTAAATGGATTATAGTTAGTATTAAGGTAAGTATTATGGTTATAGATGTGAGTAGGGTTAACTTAAAGCTAGGCTTAGTATACTGTAATACTCAGTGCTTGCTCCGAGTTGCAATGCTATGGCTGCTGTTTTGATGTGGAGTAAACCAAATAAATGAATAATTAAATGTGTAAATGTGCTAAAGGACATTGTTGCCTGCAGTGTACTGCTACAGCTCCATATTGCTTATAGTGTTACACTACAGCACCATTATTAGGATTGGGAATTGATAAGATTTTATGCCATTCAAAGATCACTGCCATTATTGATTCTGCTTATCGATCCAGTCCTTTATCGGTTCCCTTTATTGATTCAATAAAAAAGTACGCCTACACAGGTTTTTACTGCAGATGTTTTAATATTTCTTATTTCTTTTCTTGCTTTTTATTATGTGAGTCTGAACACAGTGTTGAATGTCTTCCTAATAACATTTGAACACATTAAAATCAGTTAGCCTCGGCACTATCAGTAGCAACAGTTTGTATGCCTTCATCTTAAATGGAGGAAATGAGAGAAAACAAGTATGCACCGTTTAATGACCGCATTATGTTCTGTGAAACAGGACACTGACCAAAATGGAAATTGACCAGACATTATTATAGTCACATAGTCTTTTTAAGATACTCTAATGTAAATATAAAACATATTTTCACAAGAAAACTGCATGCATGCCATACGGAAATGCATCAAAAAGACTGGGGGTGCAAACGAATAAGTACTACTTGCAATAGAACCAGCACACACATTTATGAACGCCACTTACAGCTTGTTAGAAATACGTAGGAATATGTCATGTATACAAACAAGAGTACATTACACAAAAATGTCTCTAAACACATCAACCAATTTAGAACAGTCTCTCCGTCCAAACATGAACTAACAAGCTTTTGAGCTTCTCTTAAAGTCTTAACTCCCACCTCTGCTCATGGATCAGCAGTGTTGATTAGGTTGTGTGACCAACTGAATGGAAGAAACAAAAACGCTCCTATAGAGTGCAACAAAACAATATCCTTATGCTACAAATAAATAAATATGTCCGGAGTTAAAAGACAGATTTTTATTTCCTATTACAATTTATTATAATTTTTAAAACCTCAGCCGTTAAAGCGAACGGACGTTGATCGGATGGATGTTAAACAGTGCGCACCTGTATTGTATAGTACTTGTTGTAATTTAGGTTTAATTAGTCATGATAAAATCTGCTAAAGCTGCCTGCATGGCACTAGAGATATTATAACATAGGACATTTACCCTTGGTTACGGATGCCCTGTTCAGTTGGAAAGCAGTGGCACTCATCCATAGAGTCAAATACATGGCTTTCATGCAATTTTATAGACCATGTTTCATTTACATTTACAGCATTTAGCAGGCGCCCTTATCCAGACTTACAATTGATACAGTCTTACAATCCAAGCAATTTTGGGTTAAGGGCCTTGCTCAAGGACCCAACAGTGGCAGCTTGGCAGAAGTGGGATTTGAACCTTGGACCTTCTGGTCCATAGTCCAGTACCTTATCCGCTAGGCTACCACAGTCCCAGAACCACAGTTTCAGTACAAGTATTACTGATATCAACTTTCTTCAAGAAATGAAGCACTGTTTCTTTATCCATGTCATAACGTCTACTTGCTGCAGGTTTTAAGCAGCATAGATGCAGAGACTGGCATTATGACGTATGAGCTTTTCCACTGTAAACATCCCAAATCCCTTCAATTTCCATTGGAGAAGGTATGAAGGAAGATATGCAGTATAGGATTTATGAATGTGCCCTCTGGTGTTTAAAGAATACAGTGCCATTATTAGATGTCCACAAAGAGAAGGATGTGATATCTCAGTGATTACCTTGACATCTTGACATTGACATGGAATGCAAATTGGGTCGTTTTTGCATCTAATGCAATGGGTCACCCCTAATAGCCTCAGGAGGTATAAGATTCAGACAGTTTCTGATTCTGGTTCTCAATTTCCATCCCTATCTGTGATGGCAGAGGTGTAGTTATACAGCTCCATGTTATTTTTACATTTGTTTCCAGCAAATGGTTGGGTAAATTTCATTTTACAAAATCAGCAAAACATATCCATTAGACTTCTGTTGTTGCTTTTCAAACAATTGATTCCTTTCCCACAGGCTCTCTCCCATCAGCATGCTAATCCTGACATAGATAATACATTTTCTGGTCTAGCCATAGAAGGCAGTGTGTGGTGAAGTGTCAGTCACTGAGGTATATGGTCTGGGAGGGGAAATGCCACCAGAGATCCTTGTGAAATTAAACCATGAACTCAAGACCACTAATTACATTATCTTTGAGGAGCCCACCATTTCACCTGAGTTGCTAGTGGCCTCTGCGGACTGCAGGGAAATCTAATAAGAACAGTGCCCTGTAAATTGTATCAGTAGGTGTTCTCCCCAGCCGTTTTCCATTTTCTGCATCGCTTACAACTTCAGCATCTTGGCAGTGCTTTAAAGGCTTCGCTAAAGAAATAGTAAATGAATTAAGCCAGCAGGTTTTAGCTTGGATTTGAGATGTGTTTTAAAGATTTAGAAACAGACAGTATTACTGATATATTCTGTATTCTCAGTAGTTATGCTACTCACTCACTTTCAGTACCTGCTTAATCCAATTCAGGGTCATGGGGGGAGCCAGGTTCTAACCAGCAGTGCAGGGTGGGATGCACCCTGGACAGGGCGCCAATTCATCACAGAATACATGCACACACAAACACACTGGGACACTTTAGAGACACGACTTGACCTAAATCATGTCGTTGGAATGTTTCTGGAAACCAGAGTAGCTGGAATGCAAACTCCATGCAGGCAGCAGCCAAGTCGGGACTCAAACACGGGTCTCTGGACCCGATACCCCTTGCCACTGCACCACCACATTGCCCTGTGGTAACAAATTTGAAATGAAAACTGCAAAACTAATCTTTTGACCAACAGTTCAGGGCCAGCATTTTATCCACAATGTTACACCATACTCATAGCCCTTGAGACGAGTTTAACCTTTAACTGTCCCCCTCATTCAACTGTGCCTCTAAAGGCCTTTGAAGGAGAACAGAAATTAGCTTGGACAAGGTATGGCAGACAAATCCAGTAATTTACTCTGTGGACGGAGAATATATTACTGAAAGTCACCTTGATACTGACAAAGAAAAGTATGGTGTGGTCAAAGGGTGGGCCGATCTTATTACCAAGGTGATTTACTAGCACTAGGTTGGGTCAGGACTGCATGTACATATGTGCATGAATCAGTAGTTTTGTGGAGAAAGACATATTCCCCTAATGAAAATGCATGTTGGCAGTGAATTGCATTGAAGGAAAGCTGAGGCTTATAACATCTGGATGAGATTCATTTATAACACAAGTGAAACAATAATTAAAGCGAATCAGAATTGTTGTGTTTCATGAATCTAAGGTCCTACTGAGTTCTCTCAGAATTTGGTTTCATTACTCTGAAGTCTCTTTCACATTCGTTTTCTTAATTCTAGAGCTTAGTCTTTTCGTATTTTTTCCCTTAACTGTAACCATGCGGTGGCACGGTGACTCTGTGGCACTGCCGCCTCACAGCGAAAAGGTCTCCCCACGGCGATCTGTGTCCTTTCTGTGTGGTGTCTTCATGTCCTCCTCGTGTCCACGTGGGGAATGTACACCAGGTACTCCAGTTTCCTTCCATAATCCAAAGACATGGGTGCCAGGTTTATTGGTGTCTCTAAAGTACCCCTAGTGTATGAGTGAGTGCATGAGTGAGTGTGAACTACGATAAATTGGGGCCCTGTCTAGGGTTGGTTCTGCCTTGTGCCCTGTGCTGTAAGCACTGGCTCTCCCACGACCCTCTCCAGGATTAACAGATAAGAAAGTGAGTGAGTGACTGTCACCATGGTGCGGCACGATGACTCGTTGGGTAGCACTGTCACCTCACAGCGAAAACGTCCTGAGTTCAATCCTAGGTGGTGTGGGTCCATTCTGTGTGATGTCTGCATGTCCTCCACATATTCTTGTGGGTCTTGTGCTCCGGTTTCCTCTCAAAGACACGCATGTTAGGTTAATTGGTGTCTTTAAAGTGCCGCTAGGTCATGACTGTATGTGCTCTACTATGGATTGGTGCCCTGTCTAGGGTTGTTCCTGCCTTGCATCCTGTCAGGATCAAGTGGGTAAGAAGGTCAATGAATGAATGAACTGTGACCATAAGGATCATACACTTATGGGCATGTTCACCACTTATATCTACCACATAATTTACTTAGCAACATAGAGATTTGCTTGATTACATCAATAGTAGTAATAACACTTGTTTTTGGTTGTACAATGTTGGAAGTGCACCCAAGTGACATCCTGACTGCATTCCAAACCACACGATAAACATCTTGGTTTACTGCTTTGATATACCATCTTGGTGTGGTTTGGATGCAACCCATTTACATCTTATGGATCCATGCTCCATGAGGTAGTGGAGTGGCTTAGAAATCTGAAGACTGGTTTGTTCACACTTACTTTTAAGACAGATTATCACATATGGTTCTCCAGACGTGCATTCTTGTTAGAAGATCATTTCTAGCCTCTCAGAGTGTCAGTAAGATGGTGTGAGAGTGCGTTGGTAATTGCTGTGAAAAAAATTATGAAAGCTTTTTTTTCCCCACTGTGTATTATATGCACCTGACAAATTCAAGAAGCTAGTGCTAAATCCAAATATGTAAATTGCACAGATAAACATTTCATCCTGCAACCCCATCTCTCCATTCAAGTAGGAACACCTCCTTGTTTCTACACTCGTTGTCCATTTCATCAGTTCCACTTGGCATATAGATGCACTTTGTAGTTCTATGAGTTCAAACTGTAGTTTTTTATCCCCCTGTACTCTGTTCTGTAATGGTCAGGACCCCACAGGACCAGCACAGATCAGGCACTAACTTATTTGAGCGGTGGATCATTCTCAGCACTATAGTGACACTGACGTGTTGGTTGTGTGTTAGTTTGTGTCGTGCTCGTACGATTGGATCAATCACAGCAGTGCTGCTGGAGCAGCAGTTTTCAAGCACTGTGCTCATGTGTTGTTGCACAGTTTGTGTTATTCATTCTCTAATCCTTCACCAGTGCTCACAGGATGCTGCCTACAGGATGGACACTTTTGGCTGGTGGACTATTTTCAGTCCAGCAGTGACACTGAAATGTTTCAAATCTCCAGCAGCACTACTGTGTCTGATCCACTCATACCAGCACACTAACACACCACCACCACCATGTCAGTGTCATTGTCGTGCCGAGAATGATCCAGGACCCAAATAGTAAGTGTTCTGTGCTGGTCCTGTGGGGGTCCTGACCATTAGAGAGCAGAATAAAGGGGAAGAAAGTATGTATAGAAACAGATGGACTACAGTCTGTAATTGTAGAACTACTATAAGGTAAGTGAAACTGATAAAATAGACAATGAGTATATAAACAAGGGGCTGTACCTAATAAAGTGATCAGTGACTCTATATGTTCCTTGTTGAGTATTTGTCTTATTGATGGCAGTCTCATTATGCTATGCTAAGCTAAAGAACCATTTAAAAAATCAATTTCCAGGATATTGTATATAATTAGCGGGCGTCAGGGAGCCGCTATCAATATAGAATGTCTGCGAAGGTGGAATGTCTGCTAAGTTGACCTATGACTTTCTCTGTGGGCGGGCTTTACAGTGCTCTCTCTCTATTTTGTTGTCCATTAATTCACTTTAGTGTCCTGCAGCCAGACAGTGGATTCAAAATATAATACATATAAAACACAGGTCACCCCAGACTACGCTAAAGCATAAGCCTGCCTAATAGGGGTCAAAAATAATGCCACTGAGTACAGAGGGTGACTGTAAAGCCCACCCACAGAGACCACTGATAGGTGTACTTAGCACAAAGAGAGACCAATCAGGGTGCTATTTTTGTCACTCTTTTGCCAAGTCTGTCACTCTCTCTCTCTCCCTCGAAAAAAAATGATTTCTGGGATATTGTATATAATTTGCAAGCATCAGGGAGCATGCTATCAATATGCAGAAAACTCCCAGAAATTTCACTAGAGGCAAAATGTCTGTAGAGGACAGCAACAGTAAATCTAAGACAGGTTCTCATGTTGTGGAGACTGAACTTTATGATTAACAGTAGCTATTGTAGTTCTATTCAATTGGTCGACACAACACCTGGTGAAATCATTTTTATAATCCTGTTTGCTCCTTACAAGCTAGTACTTTAACATATTCCAATTGGCCCACGATTCTGGAATCTTAGACAATATATGCTTAAGGCATGACATTTTTCCCTTGCACCCCTGGCACTTATAACAATGGCTTACTAGAAGCAATAATGCTTCAATGCTAGGTAGCTGGCTTGGCTAGAGTATTGAAAGACTGTTGGTCTTCTTCGAGTGGCATGTGCCCAGAGGGAATTGAAGAGGCAGCAAGGAAGACAAAAGAGACAGAAATGTGTCCCCAGTCATCAAATTGGAAAGGTAAACAGGACCATAGGGTTACCGGTGAGAGATGGAGCTCCCCAGTACGCACAGCCTGGTGACTGGTGTATAACAATCTTGCAAGACAAGCATTAAACAAAGCCTGGCATTAGACAGAAAGAGACAGAGAGAACCCCCAGCAGAACACTCTCGGCCACCACATCCCACAGGGCCCACTTTAAATCTAGCTGTCATCAACACTAGATGTGGCTTTATATCCACTGCTCTTGGCTGTTAATGAAGTTTGAAATAGAGACAGTATGTCCATGGGGGCCATGAACACACGTCCCCTTTGGTCTGTCAATACTCACAGCTCCGTGCTCACCATGGGGACCTGCTGATTCCAGTACCTGAAACTTTCAAGAAGGACTTGAATCTCTGAAGCAGTTAACTGCTGACTGAATAGCTGCTAAGTGAAGACATTTCCGCTATAAAGCTGTCACATTAACTGTAATACTAGGAAACACTCAGTTATGTGAAGTTATTTCTAAAGGTCTTTCTAAACCTTTGCATTATCCCAATGTGTAGCCAGTTGTTCCTGTCAAAAGGAGACTAGTTCTGTGGTCCTGTTGGTTGGCCTGTTATTAGGTTCATTTATGCAGAATTTATCAGCTTTGTTGCTTAATTGCTACTTCAGCTAATCTGTTAGCCCACCTTATCTAGCTAGAGGCATTTAGTAGTGTTGGGTGATATGACCTCTAATCAATATTATGATTAATTGAACATTTTACCTCGATTACGAATAATGAACAATTATTTTGTTTTGGGGGGTTTTTTTGTTGCTGTTGTTGTTCTTGTTCTTGTCTGCCCTTGCAGTTCACTGACAAGGTTTGTATTTGTACTATGCTAAATATTTAAATCTAGGATATTTGTCTAAATGAAAGAGTGCATATCATGGTGATTTTAAAATAACTGAAGGATGGTATGGATAACACCATGTAACAATTTTCAAAAAAAATTTGTCCCAGTTGTTTAAGTGTGTTTTTCCTGATTGTTTGTACCCTAAATGATTAGAAAAAAAGTTATTATTCCCTGTAAAACTTTGCTTTTGTGGTCACACAATGATATTTTGAAATTTGATCTATTTTTAAGGATATTCGCCATATTTCAAGATACTTTAAAGCTTCTGGAATGTGGAGAACTATCAAGAAGTTTTCTAGAACTGATCCAGAATTATCCAGAACTTTTCTGGGACTGTACAGAAATTGTAAGGTAGCTGTATAACTACAGTTATATAGGGCCACTATAGCCCTTCGGAGAGACGGAGAGGAATGGTCTAATTGATTGGGATTGCATAGTAAGTGGGCAACAGCCATTACACAGACAAAGGGGAACTGACCTAGACAGACAGGTGTGAGAATTCATTCTTTCTATTCGGATTCTGATAACGACAGTATTCCCACACTTCACCCCACCACTCCATTACAGGAGGAGCTTAGGAAGGACACACTACTTTCAAATGTATATATTGTGTGTTACTCCTGCTACCGGTGATCATTCTTGCTCTGCGAAATCCTCAGTACGCTCTTGTAAACTTTGATACTGCATGTAATAAAGATTGACCATTTTTATCGAAGTTTGGAGAGAAGAAGAGACATCCTTTTTCCTCACAGTAACACAGCAACTTAGTCCATTTAGATGGCATCAAGTCGGGTTTGCATACATCCAGCAGACTCCTTTTGCTATGTCATGTGGCCATTTTATAAAGACAAGAGCGAAAAGTACTCTGTGGAAGCATCTGCTAAGATGGTGTGAGGCCTACAAAGCATACTTCGGCATGCAATGTTGGTGACCTTTTCTATAATAAAAAATTCATCATTTTCGTTGCCGTGAGTCACAAAAGCAAAGTTTCTGATGAATGTAAGCAATTTTTAATTTGTTTTAGACATAAGCAATTGGAATATAACATTAAAAAGCTGGGAACAAAACTTGTGTTACATAGTGTCATTTATTGAATATTTCAACCATTGAAATACTTTGTGATTTAGTACGATATGGCATCAGTTATTTCTTTCTATCTTCTTGTATCTTTTTGATATTATGGGGAACATAATAAGAGAATTTTAAAAATAGTATTAACAGAATAAAAAAAGACAAAATCGCAATAATCGACATGGGCAAGATTACAATGGATAATGGTTCTGAATGTCGGTTTCGATTCATTTTCGATGAATTGCTCAGCCCTGGCATGCACTGTCAGCAAGTGTCATGAAATAAAACTACACAATAAAATCTCAAATATCATTACAAACTCTTATCAGTACAAACTCTTGAGATTTGTAAGAAATAATAATAGTCAGCGGTTAGCTCTGTATATGAAACTAACACTAAGATATTGACTTAGGTAGCTACATTTCTTTAGTCTTCATATGTTTTCCAAAAGCTAAAAACTCAACCTACAATGGCGCTTGAAAGTTTGTGAACCCTTTAAAATGTTGTATATTTCTGCATAAATATGACCAAAAACATCATCAGATTTTCCCTAAAAGTAGATAAAGAGAACCCAGTTAAACAAATGATACATGGTCACCGTGACAAAAAATTTCCTTATGATAACCACCTGGAAATGGTCTGGGCAGAGACTGGGATGTGTAGTGAAGGTGTCACCTGTGTCTGGATGGTGGACAACAAAACTGTGGAAGCTGCTCGGGCTTGTTGGCGAATCAAACAATCATCTCTACTGGTGGTCTGTCTGGGCCATCCGGAGCCTGTTCACCATGTGTTTATGAACTCACTGAACCACTGCTCCCAACACCTCTTAACAGCTAAGTCAAAATATCTTGAAGTGTGTCATAGAGACATTTCTAGCAGTCAGTGATATCTCACAAAGAGGTACTCTACCCAAAAGTAACCTCTGAGAGGAGGGGAAAGCACTTTTATGCTCCCTTGTTGCAAGACCCAGTGTCTAATCAGACCACACCTGTAATAACTTACATATCTGCCTGAGACAGAACTGCAGGCCGAGGTGTGCAGCGATCCTACATTTCTATCTGAGGGCCAAATGAGTGTGACTAAAATAAATGTGGGCTGCATTAACATTTTCACTGAAGCTGCAGCTACTGTATTTAATGGTGCTTTGGTGCAAAGGGATACAAATGTGTGAGCATGTATACCTCCTCCAGTGGGTATGGATTTTTAGACTATTAAGGTGGTTGTAAATGTGTATTATGTAATATCAGAATAGCAAAAGCAATGCATCCTAAGTCTATCCTGGAAGTCACTGGGTGCAGGCCGAGGTACACCCTGGACAGGACAGCAGCCCATTGCTAGGGTTCCATAATTGAACAACTCAACCTTCATGTCGCAAACTGAACCCAGGGTTTGAACCTAGGTCCTCAGGAACTTGTTTCCAGCAGCTGGCTCTTACTTCCAAGCCACAAAAGCCTGTGTAATTTCAAATGTTATTAGACACAGAAAAAAGAGACATCTCCCTGGCCAAAATACTGCAACATCAACAACCATTTATGTGAGGTCACTGAAAGCCCTATTGACATCCTTTGTTTTGATTTAAAAAACATTTTTCGGTTTCAATCCCCTGGTCTGTTTTGTGTCTATAATCCATGGATGTGTACGCACATTTGCAGTTACATAATTATATAGGCTTATGTTTATCTGTTTAACTGTATACTAACATAAACATGTATCTTTTTTATTAAATCAAACCCCATGGGTGCCGATTGGTCACTGAGCATGATATATTCTGAATGTCTTGTGGAATGCCAGATAATGATAGCAGAAACAATTAGAGATGATGCCGGGACCAAACAGAGAAAGACAGATCACAAAACAAAGATCAGATAGAGAAAATGTTGAGAGAGATGACGAGACGGAGTCGACCTCCTTGATGTGTACCACATTACATCATGTTGATGGAGTCAGTTCACTCCCACCTGAGCTTTAGGTTGTCATGGACACCAGCACTTTCTCCAAATACCTTCGGCACAGGCACTAGCAGCTAACATGCGCCATCTTACAGACATGTAAGATGATGAGACTGCTAAATCATACCAGAGGCAACTAGAATTGGATCGCACCCAGAGAATAAAGGACTATGTGAGTGGGGGGATAAAGATCACACTCATTATTGGGATTTTCCAAATCTAACTGTCTTGGACCTTTAAGAGACGAACACAGTGAATCAGAGTAAAACAAACATGCAGTTGTATGCCTAGGTTTAGGTTTGGGCATTCCTGGTCAAATTACATGTTTTGTCGATTTTCTAATGGAAAAGAGGTTAACGTGCTTCACATGAAAAAGCTAACATTTTAACAATTCAGTTTGGCATGTGCAAAAGTTTGAACAGCTTTCCAGATGATCCACTAGTGTTTTTGTAAGACCTGAGATCTTAATTGCTTATGAAAATCTAAAGTTTTACATTTAAGTTTCCAGCAGAGGTTGTCTAATGTCTGTTCAGAAAGCAACAAAGCATCTCCTTCCACCAGGGGTGTCCAAACATTTGCAAATATGGCATTATTTGGACAAATGTGGGTACCCATGACAAATATACTCACTGGACAAAAAATCTAATAGCATGTAATACCTCCACAAATTCTGAGAAGAATTTCCTGTAGACTGTGATTTTTGCCACTGCTGGTAGACCTGTATGATTGTATGCTTCAACATACCTGCAAATTTAGCTACGTCTTTCACGCTATGGCCTTTGGCACGCCCAAATGCAATTGCTCTTTTTTACCAATCATTAATCTGCTTTGCAAACCATTTACCACACATTGAACGAGACGTTCACTGCACTGTACCACCTCTTCTCAGTCTATGAATCCCTCCATATGCACTGCAGGTATTTATAGACTGATCATCTTCGTGCATCACCATCTACAGGAGCCTGAAGTTACTACTACCTTAAACACATGAGGTGACTAATTTTTTGTTCAGGTAGTATAGTTGAGCTTTAGTTTTATTCCCATTAAAATAGCCATGTATGGAATGGACAACAGCAACAAACTTAGACGACAGAGTTATAGGATTAATTCACAACTAACCTCTAAGGTTGTGTGCTTTATTTTGTGTAGTTGCAGGCCTAATTTTGTAATGCTTTTCTGTTTTCACCTGCAAAAATAAACATGTGCTGATTTGGCTGGATTGTGACTTTCAGAAGCTGCTGGTGCAGTGATATTTTCGAAGCCATTCAATATTTTATTTACTCTACTGCCTTCCGGGACACACCTTAACCACAAACATTGACTTTATGCCACGAGTCCTGTCCAATTTATTACACTTCAGTTATGTGAATGTACTTCAACTTCATTATAAATAGGCTTTTTAACATAGCTACTAAGAACAAACAACATAATTAGGCTACTAAATAAGAATCAACTGTTTATTTCTACCAATAGAACACTATTTTCCAATCTAACGGCAATTCAAATCATTTCAGTACGAAATGTACTGTACTGCACTTCTGCTGCATTAAAAAAAAGAATGGGTTGAATCAGCTGAACATCGCAACAAAATGTTTAATCACACTGCTCAAAAACAACAGTGTGTATTGCTTAGAACCCGGGGGGTACAGAGCTTCTTGATTTCCCTGCTCACACCCTACTAAACATTCTTTAATGTTCAGCTAATTCAGGGGTCTTTGAGTATTGAAATCATCAAACTATACTGGTTCTTCAGGCCTGGAGTTGGGAATGATAACCAGTGGTCACAAAATACACAATATGGCCAAGTGGATGAGGTTCCCAGCTGCTAATTAGTGGGTTCTGCTGTTTCAGCTATATATATTCCTAACCAGTGCAAAAAAACAAGCATACAGTCATGAAGTGCAATCACTAAAGACAATCACTGAGAGTAGAATGAGAGCTAGGACAACTTTAACAACAAAAAATTATGACAGTGCAGTGGTACCCCGGTTCTCCACCACCTCGGAACTTGTTGAATTCGGTTCTCGACGCATTTTGACAAGAAAAAACTGTCTCAGTCCTTGTTGTATGCTCGGTACTGGGCGCACTTGCTTAAACTTGTATGAGTCGAGCCTTGCACCTAGTTTCAGCCGAAATTTGAATCACGATTCATGATTCATCAGTGGTTCAGATTCACAGTATCCGTTGCTGAGTGAAGATCTCCGCTATTTTCATAGTTTCCATAATTTCAGACTTATTCTTTAGTTATACATCTATAGAACTGTATCCTAAGTTCAAATAAGTCTCCATGGGTCCCAAAAAGGGTTGACTGCCACCCGAAAGGTCTCCAGAAGACACAGACAGGCTGCAGTTAGCATTAGCACCTATGCTAGTGCTGTGAGTTCACCAAGTGCTTTTACAGTATAGACCCTCTACTAAACACTCGCTAATCTCCTTAGTTCATGTTACATTTAACTCATGATGGATTTGTTGGAACATATCCCCATAAATCAGGGAGCACCTGTACAATACAACTCCATTAATGTACTGTATATAATGCCTTATACAGTGGGATCTGGAATGGATTCATTCAATTTACATTATGCCTTACAGGAAAAATGTTTGGTTCTCGACAAGACTTCTGGAAGGAATTAATGCAGAGAACTGAGGTACCACTGTATTTGCCAAGCCAAGGCCACTATTTTACGACGACAACTGTCATTACTTCTTACTCCTAACGATTGAAATTGTGTGATTTGAAACAATTTCAGAATTTAGAAAATTTGTCTGCGACCATGAAATTGAAAATTGTTTAGTATAAGGACGGATTTACTGAAGAGCTCAGTATCTCTAGTGGTGTTATCATAGGGTGTAACCTTCCCAATAAGTAATTTTGTCAAATTTCTGCCATCAAACGCAGCCCCATATGCTGCCCATGTCAACAGTAAGTGCTGTTATTGTGAAGCTGAAATGTCCAATAGCAACAACAGCTCAGTTAACAAATTAACTGTTTGCTGAAGTTTCATGCTGGACCTGGGGTGGCCCAGTGGTGTCTCAGTAGTTAAGGAGCTGGACTATAGGCCAGAAGGTCCCAGCTCTGCCATGCTGCCACAATTGGGCACTTGTGCAAATTACTTAAGTCTCAGTTGCTTGAATTCTACAGCACCATTTACAATTTTAGCATTCGTAGGTCCCTCTGGAAAATGGTGTATGTTAAATGCTGTGAGAGCGCTTTTCCAAGCATTTGATAGAGTGCTGTAAGGCAAAAGACACTGGACTCTGATAGCCTGACAGGCAAATTTAGTTTCCTGATGTTTGCTGAATGTGGCTTTATGACTTCTTTGAAGCATTACATGTCTGAATGTATAGTGCCAACTGTAAAGTTTGGTGTAGGGACTGTGGTAGCCTAGCGGTTAAGGTACTGGACTCTGGACCAGAAGGTGCAGAGTTCAAATCCTACCTCTGCCAAGCTGCCACTGTTGGGTCCTTGAGCAAAACCCTTAACCCACAACTGCTTGGATTGTAAGACTGTACTAATGTAAGTCGCTCTGGATAAGGGCGTCTGCTAAATGCTGTAAATGTAAATGTGTAGGAGCAACAACGATCTGGGCTGCACCATTTTCTTGTTACAGAAGCATAGTGATCCACGGCACAATACTGCAAAGTTCATAGAGACATAGCTTGGTAAATATGGTGTGGCTGGTTAGCCTCTCCAATGCTTTTGGAACTGAAATGCTGACTACAAGCCAGGCCCACAGTCATATTCCATATGTAGGGAAAAGCCTTCCCAGAACAGTGGAGATAACTCAATATTAATGAACATGGAGCTCAACAAACAATGTATAGAGAGATATTTGTGAATCCATGTATTAGCCATGTAGTACATTGAATGCTTCATTTTTAAAGCTGAATAAGTTAACGAAACCAAGATTAAAACGAGGCTCCTGCTGTACACGGTCCACCTCAAAGGCAGTTCACCTCCCCAAGCAGTGCTCTCAGCCTACGTAAAGCCTTTCTGTTAATAATAAATGAATCTAGTCTACCTGTGAACCTCACAAATGAATCTGACACCTGCCAGAAGGCTCGTTAGTCAAGCCCTCCATGTGTACTGCCACCTAAAGGGAATATTTCTGTGTGTGTGTGTGTGGTGTGTGTGTGTTGTGTGGTGGTTGGTGTGTGTGTGTGTGTGTGTGTGTGTGGATGCACAAATCATATGTGTTGAGTACAAAAGGTATGTGCGTCATCAAAGAAGATGGACGGGTGAGTGACGTGGGAACAATTTGTATCCTAACGATTACAGAAAACCTTAAAAGGCATCGAAAGTTCAGCAGATTTTGCTTTGCTTTCACTTGAGAATTTACATGCACTGCTTGAGGTGTGTGCTTGTGCTGGTGTATACGTTAAGGTGATATGTATAGAAAGAAAATAAGGACGATTTTGCACAGACCTGCAGACAATTTACACTTTTTAGCACTTCTGCCAAGTCAGAGACAACCAGGGGAAGAAATAACGCTGATTAGATGTAGAAGTCAAGGCTCAGAAGGCCTCAAAAGACTGTTGTTCTGCAACTTCTTATGAGAGACCACCTCTCTATGGATCCATCCTCCCTGGTACCACCCTCACTGCACCCGTGAGTAATTGATGAAGTGGCACACCCTGGAACCTAGGAGGCACCTGCCAAGAGAGTGATATGGCTGTGCAATTCTTGCATATAAATAAAGACAGCGATAAATGTCATTTATGGCATGGTCTAAGATGGATACCACCTGCTGACAGTGCCAGAAAGCATGTTTAAAAATGTGTCTTATTCTTACACATAAGGAGGCGGGCTTTGGAATAAGTAAGCTTTGTTTTGATTTTGGTTAAAACTGCTGGATGAAGGATACATTTCTTGATTTACAATCCCATACTGAGATTCAATATCTTTCTCTTACTCTCACCCTCAAACACATCACAGGAGTGATGGACTCCCTTCATTATTAAATTAATAAAGGAAGGCTTGTTTGTCCCAGAAATGCAAATTAGTCTATTGCTTACAATTCCAAAGCTGATGTATTATTTAGAAATCCTCTTGAGCATTCCTTCCTATAGTCATTTTCAACCAATCAACAAAATGAATGCTCAAAAGTATTCCTATATAATAGATCAATGACAAGGAAGCTGGCAAATTAAGCAATATACATTTGTTGCCAAAAGTCTGAGAACGCCAGTGAAGATGCTTCTCTTTTGCATTTACTCAAATTTAATATGCTTTTCATTAAAAATCATACATACATATAAACATAATGATTTGAGTGAAAAGTTAAATCTTTGAAACAAAATAGAAAATTTCTGAATTTACAGTATTAATATAGGGGTACCAGGGTACTCATCGTTAGATCATTCATGAAGGCTGGTCGAGTACTGAAAACGACAAGTACTGAGCAGATTTTTCCCCTAAGGAATAATGTAAATTGAATTAATCCTTTGCAGACCCCCAGAAAATCCATATTGTATAAGGAATTATATGCATTAATAGATTGTATTATACAGGTGTTTCAAATTCACCATAGAACACTTACATTAACCTATAGTTGGGCAAAATCATTAAGACAAAGCTTATTTTATAATAAAATGTTGAAAATCTCATGTAAATTATTGAACAATGTATTGAAAGTGAAAAGCAAAAGCAAAATGCTTACTCTTCTGGCGAACTCATGGTGCTGCTGCTCAGCTGGCTGCTGCCCGGAAGCACACCTTTTGTGGAAGTGTATCATACTGCACAGTCAGCATTTACAGTCGGGCAAAAAAGTATTTAGTCAGCCACTGATTGTGCAAGTTCTTCTACTTAGAAAGATGAGAGACGTCTGTAATTTTCATCATAGGTACACTTCAACTATGAGAGACAAAATGAGAAAAAAAAATCCAGGAAATCACATTGTAACATTTTTAAAGAACTTAATTGTAAATCATGGTGGAAAATAAGTATTTGGTCAATACATTTGGTTGAACTCAATACTTTGTAACATAACATTTGTTGGCAATGACAGAGGTCAAACATTTCCTGTAAGTCTTCACCAGATTTGCACAAAATGTAGCTGGTATTTTGGCCCATTCCTCTATGCAGATCTCCTCTAGAGCAGTGATGTTTTTGGGGAAACAGGGACTTTCAACTCCCTCCACAAATTTTCTGTGGGGCTGAGGTCTGGAGACTGGCTAGGCCACTCCAAATGCTACAATGTGATTTCCTGGATTTTTTTTCTCATTTTGTCTCTCATAGTTGAAGTGTACCTATGGTGAAAATTACAGACCTCTCTCATCTTTCTAAGTCGGAGAACTTGCACAATCAGTGACTGACTAAACTGAAATACCACTGTATTTGTTATGTTCCCTCTTCTTCTGTAATGACAGAAGAAAAAAAACTTTCATGGACTCCACAAGTTTGGGCACAACCTGACGATCCATGTTATCGTCCCAATATGATTTCACAATACATCAAGGAGCATCTTCAGCTTTTCCTGAATGCTTGACTTTCTATGCCTTCAGGTGACCCATACATGGGGTTTATTGATATTTTTTGGTCTTCAAGTAGTTCAAAGCTTTGAGGTGTTTTTTGTGTTAAATTATGCTGCAATATAAATAATTCTCCAAGACAGTCTCAGACTTTTGGACCCCACTGTGTATGCGAAAAGGTTTCTGGTATCCATTACTACATGTTTGCTTCAGTTTGCCTAAATGGTTTCCAGAATTTACTCTTGGGACAAGCACTTGCATTTAACGCAGAGAATCATGAACGAAAAAAGTGTGTGAATGTGTGTAGAAATATGCCAGATGTCAAGTAAACATTCATCAGGATTGTGTAGTATTAGTAATTCAAAACTACAGTGCCAAAAAGCCTGAAGCACAATTATGGATGATCTTTACTGTTATTTATTTTATAATGTCACATTTAGATTTGTTTTAAATTCTCGCTTAATAATGCAAATGAGTGTCGTTCACATACAGTATATGTGTCCTTGCTCTTTATGAATGATCACATTATTATACAAACAAACTGTTCCTAGAAATACAATATGGTAAATAACAGTGGGGAACCCTCAGCCCTTTTAG
Organism: Ancistrus triradiatus; assembly: GCA_025084515.1. NCBI lineage: Eukaryota > Metazoa > Chordata > Actinopteri > Siluriformes > Loricariidae > Ancistrus > Ancistrus triradiatus. Next base: position 29,045 of record JAJAGP010002141.1, on the reverse strand, counting down.
ATCTTCAGAGAAAGAGTTTAATTAACTAACAGTTATGTCATTAATTTGTTTTAATCATATTAGTCATTATATTAATTTGTATGCCAAAAAATCACATTACTTCAGATATTCAATCTCCCCAGTTATTGGAAAAGACTTTTTCTTATGTTTTTTAGAAGTGAAAGGGTTAAAAGTTTGAGTTATCCAAAAGGGAAAAGTTATCCAATTAGTGGTTTTGTTTCCAAGATAGGCAGGTAACAAAGCCAAGCTAGTGCTCGGAATGGTTAGGTCTTCATGAGGCTTTAAGAAGACCTTACAAATCTTGGGACTGTAGTGGCCTAGTGGGTTAAGACACTGGACTGTGGACCAAAAAGTCCAGGATTCAAATCTCATCTCTGTCAACCTACCACTGTTTGGTCCTTGAGTAAGTCCCTTAACTTACAGTTGCTTGGATTGTAAGGTTATATCAGTTGATGGCTGCTCTGGATAAGGGTGTCTGCTAAATGAGGCAAACGTAAGTCCATTTAAAAATCAGCATTATTAAGAAGAGAAAGTCCGAGATGCATAACAGAAACGAGACAGGATCATTGACTGGCATTGATCTCAACAGAAAAAATACCTCTTTTGGATCACAAAAGACTTGAGGATGCAATGGATCAGTTCACAACCAAAAACAGGACTGTTATTAAGTAATCCTTCAGATCATTTTGGGGAGTGCCCTACAGTTACTTATCAAAGCTGGCTTCTGTAAGGTTTAGGCTTTATGTATAGGAGTAAAGCACAGTCATTTTGATGTATGTCGGTGCTGATTAAAGCAGAAAGGGAATGATTACAGTCTTGGTCTGTTTGTTTGTCCTGAGATATTGGTTTCAATTTGTTAATTGACGATTCATTTATTTGGATTGATTTCATATTTTTAAGTGAAAGAGAATTTCTAATTTGATGAGGCATTTGGTTTTTGGGGCGAGGGCTGAGATATTTGAGTTGTGTATGTGTGATGATTTAGAATCTTACCATTCTGAAACTCTATTCCAAATGCACTGATCATGTGAATTTACAGTTTAGAAAGCAAAACTGCTAGCTGTATTTAACATGGCTATGTTCAACATCACCCCTACAGTTTATGCTCCAAAAGGCCTAGCTCTAATATAATTGCCAATGGTGGATAATGTAAAAGGCTTTTACAGTTTTATTTGTGTACACATATTCACGCATTGACCACTTCATTAGGTACATCTGTTCAACTGTTCGTCAACGCATATATCTAATCAGCCAACAACTTGGCAGCAACTCAGTGCATTTAGACCATGTAGACATGGTCAAGACATCTTCAAAATGAAAAAAGAGATCAAACTGAGCATCAGAATAGGGACGTAAATTGATTAAATGCCTCTGAACATGGCATGGTTGTTGGTGCTAGACGGGCTGGTATGTCCCTGAGGTAAGGTAATATTTCAGTAAGGGCTTACAGAGAATGGTGAAAAAGAGAAAATATCCAGTGAGCAAAAATACATTGTTGATGCCAGAGGTCATAGGAGCTTGGACAAACTGGTTCAAGCTAAAAGGCAACAGTAGCACAAATTTCAATTTCTTCGATATTTGGAAGTTTGGATCAGAATGTGGTGTATACAATATAAAAGAAGGGATCCATTCTGCCTTGTATCAATGGTTCAGGCTTCTGGTGGCGGTGTAATGCTGTGGTGGATATTTTCTTGGCACACTTTGAGCCCATGTCCATTCCTCTATGACCACAGTGTACCCATCTTCTATGCACCATGTCATAAAGCTCAAATCATTTCAAATTGATTCCTTGAACATGACAGTGAGTTCACTGTACTCAAATGGCCTCCACAGTCACCAGATCTCAATCCAATAGAGCACATTTGGGATGCAGTGGTTCGGGAGATTGGATGTGCAGCTAAGAAATCTTGTTGATGAGATTGTGTCAATAAAGAGCAAAATATCTCAGGAATGTTTCCAGCACCTTGTTGAATCTATATCAGTAAGAATTAAGGCAGTTCTGAAGGCAAAATGGGGTCTAAACCTGTGCAAGTAGGTGGCCAGTGTATGCTATGGGTGAATTGATTAATGATACTGTTTAAATGATCAAACTTTGGGAGTGGAATAAAGTCTATGAGAGTTAGTAGATAAAAATAATATAACATTTAAAAAACGCTTAGGAAATTACTAACTATATTTAAAACAGCCATCAAATATCTTTCTAAGGTACATTATGTTCAAGATCACTCAGATGGCACAGCACTGTTATCATGCCAGCCAACCATTGCAGAGTACCAGGTTCAAGTCCCAGCGGTGCCTTCTGGCTGGGTTGGGCATAACAAAGACACAAATGGCTGTGTCTGAGATAGCGGCCATGCTATGGACCCACTTCATGTCCAGGGAACATTTATGCCTGATCCCTGTGTTGTCCTGATAGCTGGTGGTCACTGTTGTGATCAAATTCATATATAAATTCAAGTAGATATTGTGCTGGTGCTTAAATTCCAGGTTGTATCTGTGAATGTCTGCTATTAAATCCTTGAAATGTGTGATTAACCTCAACACTGCCTCTAGAGTTTGGTGGCTGACATGACAAGCTACTAATCCTTTTGATATATTTGTCATAAGAGCTGGGCTATCTTTGAGCTTGTTCTGCAAGCACATCTACATAGATCAGTCTGTATCCTTCTAAATCCACATGAAATAGGTTGAAGATTTGGACTGTTGGGTGGTAATGTGCTACTTGATTATCTGTCTGCTTCATTAGAATAGGCAGTGCTGCTGTTAGCGTGGGTGTTCCCATTGACCATTAAAGCATAATGAATAGGCTGTTAGTTCTGACTCACCGCTTTCAGCAACGCATTTATAAATGTCAAAATTATGTTATTAACTACAAATGCCAGGTAAAGGAACACACAAATGTACTCATTTTAGCCGAGCACATGCAAGCATGTCGTGTTTTATAGGTGGCGCGTTTTCGGTTCGGCGTGTAATAATATTTACGTGTGGATGTGACCCTCCCCCACCAGCAGTGAGCAACTGATAAAGAGAAAGCCTCACACATGTAGATGTTCCTTGCCCTAAAAGAAAAAAAAAGCAATATTATAGACTGTACGTGTATGGCTGTTGAAAAAAGGAGATAAAATGGGAAGCAGACTGAACACCACGTTTGAAAAGCATGTGTCTCCCTTCGCAATGTTAAAATGACAATGCCGCCCTGTTGCTATGTAACCCCTCTGTTGCTAAGCAATGAGTTGATGATTAGAATTCTGAATCCAGAGGAAGAGTGGTATTTTCTTTCGTCTTTCTGCCAGCATTTGCTTTTGCTACTCTTGTTGTGTGTGAATGCTTCAATGGAATGTGTGTAACTCTGGCCGAACCCTAATCCATCCAAGGCAATTAGCCTATTGAATGATAACGTGTGCTAAAACCTAATTATTATGTCAACAATACAGCACAGCATGTGCAAGCATGGATTTAAAGACAGCTCTCTGTTTTGAACACTGGCTGGGTGTAAATATTCACGTGAAGGTTATTTGAAATCTTTAAGTGACACAGATGAATAATGGGTATTTTAGCAATGGCCTTTGAGATAATGAGGGACTTCAGAGTCAGTTTTAAGGGTAGTAATGATCCTTGAGTGGCAGAAGAGGGCGCTGTATGTCTCGTCTTGTATCGTCAGTGGAGACAGGGGAACCTGCCCTCAAAGTGTGTAATTGCTTACTGTGGACACAGTTAGCATGCTTAGATTATACTCCCTAATGCCACGATAGCTCATCAACCCTCTCAACTAATTGGGGCAATAAATCCTTGGCAATCCACTGTTAAACCCGAGGGTCTGCAGCTATACCTCACACAGATGCACTCTATTCATGCCTCACACTAGTAAGCATGTTGAGTTTCATCCCCAAGCAAAAAGGTACACAAACACATCGACGCATTAGTGTCATTCTCACCTGCAGGGGAGACACATTGCTATGTTGGTGAAAAAGCGATTTGGGAAGAACTACCGACCCAGGAGGATCAGGTTCTGATATAGAACATCATTGCAAGTGCTGCATTTGCTCTTTTTTCCATATGTCTCCCTGCAGTCCCCCCCGCCCCCAAATGTACTGAGGCCTTTCACTTGGGCTGCTTAGGAAAACAATGGGCATCAGGGAACAAGCCAGTAGTCTGAGCATAGGCAGCACCTCCAGAGATGCCACCTGCCTTACATTTGTCATTTAAATGTGTACACAGATGATAGTGCCATCTGTATGCAGAGGAAAAATGGTGGGAATACACAGACGTTAGTAGAGGGGGTGACAGAACTGCTTACAGGAGTCCCAAAGCACTGAGCAAATAGAAAAAACAGAATGCAAAAGCATAAAAGGCAAAAATAATCTGGACATCTGAGGCTTTCCACCCGACGATTAGTCAAGTTAGGGTAAACAAAATATGGCTGTACTTTTGTGGGGGGGTTTTCTACAACCCCAAATCAGAAACACCTGGGACTGTATGGAAAATGCATATGAAACAACACACAATAAATGTTTCTCACATTTACTTTGACTTTTGTTTAATTACAAACAGTATGAACCTGAGATATGTCACATTTCGTCTGGTCAACTTCATTTCATTTGTTTTTAAATGCATTTTCCATACTGTCCCAACTTTCTGAATGGGGATGTATTTTAACATTATTCTTTCAAGACATATGAAGCCAACTATTACATTCATTCAAATTGCTATGCATGCAACATCGCAGGGCAGGAGAACACACCTGGAATGGACCAGGTCACAGATTATAGTGGAGAGAGAATCATCATGTCTCTCATCCTGAGAGCAGGGCTGTCTAGCTTAGTCTCAGTCCTGGGTATTGGTGTCAATGGCATGCTTAGGATTCAAACTTAAGATTTCTCAATGACAGTGATCCACAGGTACTTGAATGTTATCGAGGCAAAACCTTGAAATCACAGTCTGACTTTACAGCTTGAGTCACAACCCGTTATTAGAGGTGAAACTACAATATCCAATCAGATAGGCGAAATTAAAATTTAATGGGCAATAAGAAGACAGATAAGAGATAGCTAAGTGCAGACATTGATCAAGTGTGGTGTCAGGATGGAGCTGAAGCAGTAAGAAGACAGGAAACAACAACCAGTAAGTCAGAAGGTCAGGAGACAGAAAGTGCAACATAAAATAAATCGAATGTCCATTTGACATTCAATTTGTGCTGCATCACGGGGTGCCCAGAAACTTAGAGGCAACTACTGAAGCAGCAGTTTTTGGTGAAACACGCTGATTTAGCATAAATGATGTTTACGGGGGAAAATGCCAGATATAATCACTATTTGTCTTTCTGCATACTGCTGACTTAAATAGCAGGGTATGCTTATAGCAAAAAAACACGCTAAATTAGGCTCCCACAAGTTTATCGATACGTAAGCATGAAATGCTAACCTTGTCTACAACGGTCATGCAACACAGCTAGTTCTAAAATAGCTCCATCTTACATTTCTGCTGCCTCCTAACTTTAGTGGAATTTCTATGGAATGTATCAGATAAAAGCCAGCCAGCAGATAGTAAACCCATGTGTTTCCTTTTCATGTTTAAATTTGGATAAAACCCTCGGGAAATTGTATCGTTTGCTACACAGGTGTTGACTGCAAATCAGCTCAATCGCTTTGGCCCAGCTTTTGTTACAAAGCATCCACACCCATGCGGAAGACAACTCAACCCTAGACACAATTACTTGGATAATAAGAAAAAAATATGGGCAAATGTAACACTGAGAGAAGGCATTTCTAGAACAGCGATCAGTCATGCTTTTAGTAGGGTATTAGAGGCTGACATGCAGGTAAGCGGACTTGTTTTGAGCAAAATAGTCAACAGCCAGATGAAAGCATAAGTCTCTCGGTATCATGGAAGGGCAGTTAGTGTTTTCAACTAGGCGACAAATGTACTTTTGACATGTTCCTGCAATTTTATGCTGGTTGCTTACAGAGCACTTTGTAAAATGCCCTCCAATTTGCATTGCCTCCATTTGCTGGACTACAAGATTGATGTGGTTCTGGGAATGCAGGGGCTGGGAAGTTTTTCAGAAGCAGGTGGACCCCCGTGTCATTGAGTCAGCACAGGTACAGAGAATAGATGAATTGAAAGTAGCACCTTAACCAAAAGGAATTAAATAAGGGGCTGCAGGAATGTACGTTGTGCTTGTGCAGATGCTTGTCTGGTATTTCTGAAGTAGATGGTGCAAGTGAAATTGTAGTTGGGGGACTTTCTGGTGGGTATGGAGGACTTCAGTGGGTTATCCGAATGCAGATACGGTGATGTGTGGCAAACAAATGCAATGGCTATAAAAACTACAGCTCTGAGAGTACTTTGCATGTCGATAAAATCAATTCTTCAACTGACCACAATTATAAGTTTGAATCAATCAAATTTCATGGTTTAACACTGTGAACCGCAAGCCATGATGAGTGAGTGTTACATTTTCACAACACAAAGACAACAAAAAGTGCAGTAGTACTTTCAGCTGATCTTTAAAAACATACATTTAAAGCTGTTACTTCCAACAGCATTACATTTACAGCATTAGACGATCATACTTATCCAGAGGGATTACAAGTGAGCTGAGCAGTAGATGGTTAAAGTGCTGTCACAATAGTAGGCCCTTTAAGAGTCCAGAGTTGAACTCACAACCTAGTGCTTAGTAGTCCTGAGCCTTAACCACTGTGTCTTCTTTATCACTCATCCTTATGTAATTCATTCGCCTCTGACAAACAGTCACAATTTCCATATCCATTATAGGGCAAAATTGGTTGCACTTTGAGTTAAAGACACAAAATACTAGAAAATTTGTGGTATATGGATTACCAATTAAGACAATCAACACAGGGCCACTGAATAAAATAATCTCAGCATTAGTCACAAACTACTAAATGACTGCGTAGAAAGATGCTATTGAAATTATGATAAAGAAGAAAACTTGGTGTGCTGAGTTTCTATATTGTAGGCAAAGATGATAAAGTTGTGAATACAGTTCTTTATTTTTGTAGATGTTTTGTTGTTATGGCAAAGGCTTTATTATCTCTGATTTATCAAATCAAAACCTAGACATTTAGTGTCGGGTTGAGTTATAAATACCGATATGCATATTTTTATGTTATTTTATGCAATATTTTATTTATCTGTTAATATGTACTTAGTTTCTGTTTTTTAACTATTAATACAGGCTTATTTGACTAGATAATTCAGTTTCATTCTTACATTTATCATCTAAGCCACCTAAGGAAGATGGGTCTCTTTTTGAGTCTTGGTCCTCCCAAGGTTTGTTTCTAACATTTAAGGAACCTTTCCTTGCCACTCTCGCCCTAGGCTTGGTCAGTTTGGGAGTGATAGATATTTAAAATGATCTAAAATTGTATAGCTGCTTTTAGACAATGCTCCATTGTAAAAAGTGCTATAGAAATAAAATTGACTTGAAATACTGAATATTGAAAGGTAAAACACGAGGTTCTAAATAATAAATATGTCTATATTCATAACTTTGATCGATTTGGTGAAATTTGGCAAAGCTGAAACAGTCCATGAAGAGACATTGTACTAACTGTAACATAGTTTAATATGGTAATAAACTTAAATAAAAAAGACTAGCAAGTGTGTCTCATCAGTAAATTATAATATTTCTCATTTCTTTAACTGGGTTCTCTTTACTTTAGGACTTCTGTGAAAATCTGATGATGTTTTAGGTCAGAAATTTGGCAGAAATATAGAAAATTCTGAAGTGGTAACAAACTTTTAAGCAGCAACGTATATATTTAAAAAAGAATGCACTGTGGACCTTAGAAGGTGATTCCATGTCATAGCTACCATGCACTGATTTTTCAGATGGACTGATCACACAGTTCAGTGCCTCAGTTTACAGCGGTAATACGATGCTACAGTGAATGGGACTGTGGTAGCCTAGTGGTTAAGGTACTGAACTATGGACCAGGAGGTCCAGGGTTCAAATCCCACCTCTGCCAAGCTGCCACTGTTGGGTCCTTGAGCAAGACCCTTAACCCACAACTGCTTGGATTGTAAGACTGTACCAATTGTAAGTCACTCTGGATAATTTCGTCTGCTAAATGCTGTAAATGTAAATGCAAATGTATGACTGTTCCTAGTTATATACTTCAGATCATTTCAATTTATGGCCCCACCCCTCTTTTAACCCCAAATACCCATAAATCTGCCTGCCTCTGCATTGTAACTCACTAGGTCTGCTGAATATTGAGTGAACAGAAAGGCAATCGTTCTGCGCTACACAGCATTTCTATGATTAACGCTATACAGTATGGTGCAGCTAAATAGCCTGCAAAAAAGCTGAACATCAAATTAGCATTTAATGTCACTTATTTGATTGTGGTTTAATAATCTGCTTTCTGGAAAGCAAGCTATTTAGCTCTCGTGTATGAGCAGGTCTTTGGCATCATAAGAGTGGAACAGGCACAAAAAAGGTACAAAAAATAGAGATTAAATGTCTGCAGGTAAGAGAGGAAAACTTACACCTGTGAGTTTTTTGTTACAATATGTAAATAAGGTGCTCAGGGTTTTTACAAGCCAGTTTGTGCTGATAGCTGGAATACATTCATTGTCTATTTATGCTGAAGCCAAACATTTCCGTGTAACAATATCACCATACAGCCAGGTACAATTGATCAAACAATAAAATACAATATTTTCATTAAAACCACTGACTTATTTGTCCTCCTGTCCATGTAAAATGTATTTAATAAATAAATGATACAGTGTATAGATGGTCTGTCCACTGCATTATCCGCATGATTTTATAGGAGCAAAGGCTCCACTTGATTAATTATAATATCCTGCTTTTAATGTCTTTTAACACTTTCATGGGTCCAAAGATGCTGAACCGACTGCCTCTTTACTACCATGGTAAATGCAAAATTTAGTATATTAGTCATGCCCATTACATTTTAACTAGACCCTCTTAAACCTTGTTCGTAAGACATGAATATGACTTATTAAATCAGACTTGTGTGTTGACTGAGAGCATTACATTCATAATAATGATAGTTAGAGGCTGCATTAAGGCCATGGTTCCCAACCTGGGGTCCCCAAACATCACAGGGGGTACATGAGGCTTTGTCTACTCTGTGGGGCTCTGAGCTTGTCAGAATATAATTGGCATGTTAAATTCAAGTCAAGTCAAGTCAAGTCAGATCTGTTTATATAGCGCTTTTTACAATGGAGCATTGTCTCAAAGCAACTTTACAAGTTTAGATTATCTCCTAATAACTACGTCCAATAACAAATTGAGCAAGCCTAGGGCGACAGTGGCAAGGAAAAACTCCGAGTGTTATAGGAAGAAACCTTGGGAGGACCAAGACTCAAAAAGGTAGATGATAAATCTAAGAGCGAAACTAAAGTCATGGAGTCAAAGTTCGAATAAAATGTGAAGTATGCACATCGGCATTAAGTGGCCCGGGTATGGTGGGGCTGGAGCTGATGACGGAAGCAGCTTGAGTGGAGCTGCAGCGGATGAACATCATGTGTGGGGCTAGAAAAAACAAATCGGTATATAAAACTACTTAAAAAGTAACTCTTTTCATGCAAAAGAGTAGGCCAAGTTGTGAAAGGAACTCAAGAAAAAAGGAAAAAAGCTAAAATTTCTGTTAATTTTTGCCAACAAAGATTTTGCAATGGATCTCTTTATTCTTTTGGTCTGTTTGTGTTGGCCTGGGGGGCTTTTCTTAGATCCTTGTAGTAAGGGTTCCAAGGAAAGAAAGGTTGGGAACCATTGCATTAAGGGGTGCAGCAGCTTTCCCTAAAGTACAAGTATGTGCCATTAAACATCCGCATTACGTTCTATGAAACAGGACGTTGACCAAAATGGACGTTCACTGGATATTACCATCATCACACAGTAATTTAGATGCTTTGCACATAGTGTTTTATTTGAAACAATAATATCAATTAAAAGACGATATGAAAACATTTAGTACAGTACTGTATAATACAGTAATTCTTATATTTATATCATTTATGAAACTTGAAACACATGAAAAACACGAAAGGAATGTTAAGTTGTTTTCTGCCTTTCTGTCCGAGGGTTTGTTCATCCTAGTTTTCTGCCATTCAGATTGGATCGTGAATTAGATGTGTATAAGACAGATTATAAGAAAGCATACCCTATCAAAATCCTTACCTTGCGTCGAAACCCTAGAGGTTCACATACATTTACTCACAAATATGTAATATTGGCTATTTTTTCTTAAATAATAAGTAACCAAGTTTAATATATTGGTCTCCTTTCTTTAACTTGTTTCTGTTTCTGTACTTTTGGGACTAAAATCGGATAATGTTTTAGGTCATGTTTATGTAGAAATCTAGAAAATTCTATTTCAAGCACCACCATAACTAGTTAACAAATCATCTTTATTTGCTGGGCTGGCTTTCAACTATTTTGTGCCTTATAGGCTATAACATTAAAAATAATTGACGAGTATTTTCCCCATTTACAGTCGAAGTTGATGATAAAACACTTTAGAAATTCAGGTTAAACTCTTCTAAATTTTTACACTGTGTCTGATTTGTTGAACTCTAGTAATGATCAAACCTGCGAGAGGATTCTACCACTGAAACCCAGAAGTTAGCAAAAATATTTTGTTCTTTAGCTAGTTCACATTGCATAGCATGTAGCATGACAAAGCGCCTGCTGCCTGCTCACTCCTAATCTTTGTTTCTGCCTCTTATCCACTGTCCTCATTATCACCTGCTGACTGCTTAAATAAATCTGTTAACTTATCACACCTTGTGCCATCAGTCAGCACAGGCTTTTCTTTTTTTTGTTGCACTTTCTGTGCACCATAATGAGCAATACAGATGAAACTGAAAGTGAACCAGCTGTAACTGGTCTCAGTTCTTTTTGTGTTCACCCCGTAAGCGCAACGTAAGAGGACACCTTCTTTATCTGTGGTCCTCTTTTAGCCTGGCTGGACATCAGCTCTGATCAGAACAATTTGTTGTTACAACCACAACTCTTTTAGATCTCAGACCCAGCTGTGATATCACTTAATTATTGGTAGTGTATTCATATTTTCTAGCTGCTGTTATATGGCTCTGCTATATTTTTATGAAGCAAATGAGAATAATGTGAAATACTAAAACTGTTACAAAAGTGTGATGGATGAATAATATATGTTCATCATAAACATTTGCATACCAAAACATGTTTCATGAAGAAATAAGAATTTATGAAGAACACTTGATAAACAATAGAAAAGAGAACAGAATAGAACAGAGTAGTAGGCTGAGGAAGTACAGTACATACGTAATACAAAGGAAACGGCTTTGGAAGGGATAACTCGTTATTATTTCAAAATTGAGAACCTGTAGGGTAAACATTATTGATCAGCGATCGACTCTTTTAGGCTTTAGTCAGAAAAGTAGTGATTCTACCCAAAATTGGTCTCTCAACTCATATAACCACTGCAATGTGTACCAGTCACAAATCAAATGAATTATTGGTAGTATCTTAAAAATTCACATTGCTGATGTGTGGCTCTGTTATATCTTTATCAAGTACCGTATTTTTCGGACCATAAGGCGCCCTTAAAATTCTTTAATTTTCTCAAAAATCGACAGTGCGCCTTAAAATGCAGTGCGTCTAATGTATGAATTAATTATGTTGAGGCCTTCTGACCGAAGAAACCGGATTGTAGAGGTACACGGAGCTCATAATCTGTCAAAATGTTTCTTTTTTTTTTTTTTTTCTTTTCTTTGACATTTTTTTTTCTTTCCTTATTTTTTTTTTTTGTAGCACGGTCTAGGTAGGTTACGAAGCTCACGGCAAACGTAGTGCGCAGCATCGCGGAGTAATACGGTATGTGCTTCAGCATTAGGGTACGTGCATTCATTCATTCATTCATTTTCGAAGCGGATTTCAAACTCAACGCTATCAGTCACGCAGTACAACATGGACATAGAGCAGCTGCGAGAGAATTCAACATTAACGAATCAATGGTACGGAAGTGGAAGAAGCAAGAAGACGCCCTGCGCCAGGTAAAGACCAAACTGAGTTTCCGAGGGAACTTAAGAGTTTTGTTTCATTTAATGCGTCTTATAACCCGGTGCGCTTTATGTATAAAATATACCCGTTAGCAGCTGATCGTTGATATTGCGTCTTATAATCTGGTGCGCTTTATGGTTCGGAAAATACGGTATATGTAAGAGGTGCATGGAGTCCCAGATGTTTGCCATGCCCCCTCCCCAGCCGTGTTTAGTATGCCCACTACAGCAGACTATACTCCCCCTGTGTACCATCACATGATACCCCCCAGATATTTTCACTGCACCTCCAGTCAAAGCAGGCTGCATGAGGTGTGTTTTGTTTTTTAAATTTAACCTATGTTTACAAGTAAGTAATGCTTTTACTCAAGCAGTTATTTGGATTGCTAGTTTTACTTAATACATTATTTTAAGTAACAGTACTTTTACTTGAGTATTTTTTTTTCTATGTACTTTTAAAAGTACCTAGAGCTACATGTCTGAAGCTACCTAGAGGCCAGTGGAAACGTTGAAAAGACTTACAATTCTTTATGGCTAACAATTTGGTCAAGAAATGGTCAACAATTTTACACAAAACTTTACACAAAACTGGCCTTCATGGTAAGGTGGCAAGAAAGAAGCCTATTCTGGAAAAGTGCCACACAGACTCTGCTTTTCACTTCTGATGCCATGTGGTCAGATGAAACCAAGATTTAACTTTTGGGATGGAAGCCCATGCACTTTGTTTGGCAAAGATCACATAGAGCACAGCATCCTAAACACATTTTCTACAGATACTGTATAATATTTGAAATGAGAGCAATGATGCTGAATTTTGCTCATGTCATTGTGTTGCAATGGACCAAAACAACTTGAGTATTGTTCTTCAGTAATCAGAGTAGTAATGAATGTAAAGAGTAGTATTTGTGTTGCTTGAATGATCATTCAGGATCCACTATATAATTAATGTGCAGTGGTTATATGTTTGCATTTTGTAAGCCTGACTGCAGAATATACTGTATGTTGGTTGTCACAGCAATTTGGTCTTTAGAGTTTAGGATTATTGGTTTCTCATTTATCACTAATGAACTGTCTGCATGGTTTTGAAGGAAATCATTTTATTTGGTTTACATGTATTCAGTTTGTGTCCGAGCCTCTGCCCTACCACAAAAACACAATGAATAACATATTCGACACCACCCAGATGATATCCCTACTTCTTCTTTAAACGAGTTAGTACTACTAAATTGAAGTAGTACATTGAACTGTGATTGTGGCAATAGTGATTACACTGAATTTCATCAAATATTTGTAATTTTGCTCAGTGAAGACAAGAAACACAATGAATAGGTTGCATTTTAAAAATTCATGTGGCTATGTTTGTATTCCACTAAATCAATGACCCACCCTGCGAGTGTGGAAGTCCTACCATGCAGTCAATTCTGCATTGGAACTCAGCCAGGTACATTACTCAAGGACTTCCAGCCATGAAGGCAAAATGAAACCAATAGGTTTCAAGCTGCTGTATTGTCATTGTGGTTGTTATTTGCTTTTTAGACTTGCCACTGCACTGTTCCTTCACTGATGCTCATAGCTTTACCTCTGTACAAATGATAAACAGGAACCAAGCTTCTCTGCTCCTGTATCAAATGCTGTTTGCCACAGGAAGCCGCCAGGGACAAGGCCAAGGACTAGAGGAGAATAAAGTGTCTTGTAATGTAGCAGTATGTACGGCTCTGAGCACCATATGGAGTAAAAGGAAAGCAGAGGAGAAACCGTTTAACACTCCAGTCTCAAGCGTCATACAGACACAACCCCGAGTATATTGTTGTATTGGATGTTGTATCCCAATTCTTATCACATATGGTTTCATAATGAACAGGTTGTATCTTGTAGCCCTTACGCTGTACAAGCTGGCATCCAAATCAGTAGCAGCGTTCTGATAATGCAGTATTGATCAGAATGGCCAGTTACTAGAATGACTGTCTGCAGTGATTTTCAGTGAACTTCTAATGTGCACCTGGAAGACTTACCATCAGTTTAATGTGGTACTTTAAATGCTATTCTTGAGGACTGGTACTGAATGTACTAACATTTCAGTAACTTACACAGTGCTTATGGGCTTAGAAATTGAAATGCTTTTTGTTTTTGTTTTTTCCAGGTCCCCCAGTCATCGTGGGAATGAGCATAAATATCGCCAGTATTGACTCCATCTCTGAAGTCAACATGGTAAGTTCTTTGTTCTTGTGAGTAATAAACAGGCATTCTTGCATTTGAAGTGTACTTTCACAACACTCGTTTAATTGATCAGTGGCACACAAGTAAGAGTGTTTTCCAGCTATTAAGCAAGGCTACATTGGTAGAAGACTAAAGCAGACAGGGATGCTAGAGTTATCAGATTTGTTTGCCATAGAAATGGCATATACGACCACAAATCAGAAAACCAGGGACAGTATGGACAATGCAAATAATCATAATTTTAAATAAAAACTGCAGTGTTTCTTGCATCTACCCTGAATTTCATTGTGTTTGGTATGAACCAAAGATATTTAATGTTTTATTACTATACATCCATTCCTGCATTTCAGGCCTACAACACATTCCAAAAACAGTAAAGCAGTCACCACTTTGTAATGTTGCCATTCTTTCTCACAACATTTAAAAGACGTTTAGATCCTGAGGATACCAAGCGATGAAGTGTTTCAGGTGTTATTTTGTTCCATTCTTCCTGCAAACACATTTAAAGATGTGCAACAGTACAGGGTTGTCAGTCGTATTGTTTGTTTGAAAATTTTCCACACATTCTCTATTGGGAACAGGCCAGGACTGCAGGCAGGTCAGCCCAGTACCTATACCCTCTTCTTCTGTCGCAATGCCAATGTAATGTGTGCAGCATGTGGTTTTGCATTGTGTTCTTGAAAAATGCATGGACGTCCCTTGAAAAGTTTTCACTTTGAAGGCAGCGTTATGCTTTTCTACATTAATGCTGCCATCACAGAAGTGTAAATGACCTTTGCTAAGGGTTATATCCAATATGTTCTATATGGTCATTATGTTATTGTTAAAACAACAAATCTAATGGCAACCCAAGACTTATGCACAGTACTATACAACCATGTGGACATAATTAAACTTCTATTAAATGTGTGTTCTGACACGTAAGTCATTTCCCATAGGCACTTATTTGAAAGTCGCCTTTGTTTGTAGCTGATGGATTTTCATCTTTGGTCTGGAGCACACAGCATCCATTTCTTCCAAATAAGACCTGGAATACTGATTCTTCTGAGCACAGTGCACGTTTACACTGTATACACAAGTTGAAGCCGCTTTTGGACATGATTAAAATGATTACGTTTTCTGGAACAGTAAAGTTTAAATGGCATTTGTGAATGTAACTCTCTATTGTTGTGCTTGCCAAAGACTTGCCAAAGTAATTATATATAACCCTTGCCCATGTGGTTATATCAGCTGTTGATGAATGATGCTTGTTGATGCAGTGTTGTCTGAGTGATCAGAGATCACAGGTGTACAGCTTAGGCTTGCATGGTTGCCCTTTTATGCAGATTCCTCCAAATTCCTTGAATAGTTATAGGTTTTATGTAGATAGAGATGGAGAATTGTGCAAATTCCTTCCAATGTTTGAGCAACATTGTTTTTTAAACATTTCAATAATTTTCTCACCCATTTGTTGACAAACTGGACCCTCTACCCATCTTTGTTCCTCAAAGATTCTGCCTTTTATGGACTCTGCTTTTGTACCAAATCATGATTACTATCACCTCTTGACATCAGTTGTTTGAAGTCATCATTTTATTTTTCCTTATTACTACCTCTAAGCTGCACCTGTCCCTACTTTTTTTGGAATGTGTTGCAGGCCTGAAATGCAGGAATGTATGTTTATTAGAAAATTAGAAGCTGACTAGAAAAGAACACAAAAAAAAAACCCGTTAAATATACAGTGGTGCTTGAAAGTTTGTGAAACCTTTAGAAATTTCTGTATTTCTCCATAAATCTGATCTAAAACATCATTAGATTTTCACACAAGTCCTAAAAGTAGGTAAAGAAAACCCAGTTAAACGAATGAGACAGAAATATTATACTTGGTCATTTATTTATTGAGCAAAATGATCCAATATTACATATTAGTGAGTGGCAAAAGTATGTGAACGTCTAGGATCAGCAATTAATTTGAAAGAGAAATTAGAGGCAGGTGTTTTCAGTCAATGGGATGACAATCAGGTGTGAGTGGGCTCTCTGTTTTATTTAAAGAACAGGGATCTATCAAAGTCTGCTCTTCACAACACGTTTATGGAAGTGTATCATGGCACGAACAAAGGAAATTTCTGAGGACCTCAGAAAAAGAGTTGTTGATGCTCATCAGGCTGGAAAAGGTTACAAAACCATCCCTAAAGAGTTTGGACTCCACCAATCCATGGTCAGACATCTTGTGTACAAATGGAGGACATTCAAGACCATTGTTACCCTCCCCAGGAGTGGTCGACCAACAAAGATCACTCCAAGAGCAAGGCGTGTAATAGTCGGTGAGGTCACAAAGGACCCCAGGGTAAGCAACTGAAGGTCTTTCTCATATTGGCTAATGTTAATGTTCATGAGTCCACCATCAGAAGAACACTGAACAACAATGGTGTGCATGGCAGGGTTGCAAGGTTTTTGGCTTTTTGTTTAAAAGAAAAGCGTTGTATTTGGAGAAAGGAAAACACTGCATTCCAGCATAAGAATCTTATCCCATCTGTTGAACGTGGTGGTACTATCATGGTTTGGGCCTGTTTTGCTGCATCTGGGCCAGGACAGCTTGCCATCATTGATGTAACAATGTATTCTGAAATATATCAGAGAATTCTAAAGGAAAATGTCAGGACATCTGTCCATGAACTGAATCTCAAGAGAAGGTGGATTATGCAGAAAGACAACGGCCCTAAGCACACAAGTTGTTCTACCAAAGAATGGTTAAAGAAGAATAAAGTTAATGTTTTGGAATGGCCAAGTCAAAGTCCTGACCTTAATCCAATTGAAATGTTGTGGAAGGACCTGAAGCGAGCAGTTAATGTGAGGAAACCCACCAACATCCCAGAGTTGAAGCTGTTCTGTACGGAGGAATGGGCTGAAATTCCTCCAAGCCGGTGTGCAGGACT